>MNCI01036292.1:936953-1119268 GCA_015680685.1 Gnetum montanum | reverse complement strand
ACTACTTGGATAAATAGGTTCTTAAACATAATAATCCTAAGGACAATACTACCTTGGTGGTGGCATCTCCCATGAATATGAATTCTTTTTCTATTGATATTACTTTAGTTCAGGTTAAGATGAACCTCTACTTGGATAGCATTATTGATTCTAGAATTTTGTGTAGTTCTCTTGTGGGTAAGGAAATATCCTAAGCATCTAGTTTTTTATGAACTTTGGACTCAATTCATATGCTCCTAGCTCTTATAGCTATGACATAAAATGAGAAAATTTCTTGGAATGTCCATACTTTCACTCACATCCATCATCTTCTATTAAATTTGAGTAAGTAACCTCTTCCATTGTAGCTTTTTCTTTCTTTCTATACATGTTCTTACTTCTTCTTTCTTTCTTATCTTTAATTCATGCAAGATCTTTCTCTTTTTTCATTTTCACTATATCTAGTATAATTAAAAAATTATCATATAATAAGTTCCATATTTTTTGACATTTACCACATTTTTTGAAACTAATTTTTAGATTAACAAAGATTTTTATTGGATCACCTTCTTCATAGGATTTTCACCCTACCATGTGTCACATGCATGTACATCTATTTTATGAAGAGAAAGATCTTTGTTATACTCTTTTGTGATTTCTCTCTTCTTTTACTTTCCTTCTCTTTTATCCTTTAGATTCTATGGACCCTCATCTCTAGACGTTTTTCTTAGGTATAGAATCTCAAGAATTTCATTGTTTTGTTTTGTAGCCCATCTATGATGCTGCACAACTACTTCCTTTGAGAAAATCCATGGTCTAGATACCTATATAACAAAGAATAGTATCTATATAGTGCTACATTAATGGATTACTGGTTGTCTTAATTCCACCCTTGAATCTACTTCCTCAAATCTAATAATATAGACTATGTTTAATATTTCTCATTGAATAGGTCTAACATTATCGTGCATCTCTTGATAGATTTTTCTTCTAAGGATCAATACCAACTCTCTACTTCTTTGATGAGTATCCTAGGGAATAATTTAACATTTTGCTAATCATTCTTGATATTCTACAATGCACAAGAATCATGGAAGGCTTACAAATAATATTGTGGATATGCATTGTAGCCTTTTTTAAACTTGAAAATATTATTCATGTGATGTCACTTGATGTAGCTATTAAAAACCTTCTTCGTATTAATCATGATCCTAGTATTAAGAAAGAATTAATCATAGTTATCACATTTATCATAGTTTTTCTCATGACCATGACCCCTCCTATGTTGCCTACTATTACTTGTTCCATGTCTATGTCCATGGTCTCTATCTCTATCCTAATCGTTATCATCATTCCTACCTCTATGGTTATTCTACTTTCTCTTATTATTTGGATCAAATTTTCTATCATTACCACTTATTTCTTGGTCATGATCATTCTTATTAGATATTAATTATGAGAACAATGATAATGATAGAGAATTACAAAAGTCATGTCAGCTTACTCTTCTTTTGTAACCTCTTTAATTATTTCTAGGTAGCCTACTAGAAGACCTAGACTTAGATGTTCTTCTAGTATTAGAACCTATTTCTTTCATTTTCTAGATTACTTTCCAAGTATAAACATAGTCATAGATTTGGCATATCATCTATATTAAAGGGAATAGTAATATGATTATTAGACCTACCTAAGTGATAATCTATATCCTCATTTTCTAACTATGATGTTAAAGAAATAGTGGCTTCTTTCCTCTTTGCTACTTCTTAGCATGTCTCCATGAAATAATACTTTTGAGTTTGGACATCAATGGGTTGATAGGATCTAAATGTTTCATCAGCCACCTAGTAGTTAGTGGAAATTACATCTATTTCAACTTCATCAATGCTACCATGAGTATTGATGGAGTTAAATAATTAGGTAGCAACACAATGTTGTATTCCACATTTCCCCATATCATATGTTAATCCTAGTGAAGGATGAAGGTGAATTCTAGATAATAAGGATTCATATGCTAATATATTTCTTTAACTTTTTAAGGTATATTATCATTATTTCTTGTCATTCTGTCATTTTCTTTTATGAAGTTACTAGTGGGAAATCAGATTTGAAAAAGGAAGACAGTTTAAAATTAGAATGTGTAACTTAATAAAATAATAATATTTTTCACAACATAAATCTTGGAGCCTTTAATAATGATCATAAATGATATAAACTAATGTAGATCTCTAAAACTAGCTCTCCAACAATGACACTTATGATAAGTGAAGATGCAATCTCAATATCTAATTATACAAATTAAAAGCATATACAGCTTAATTATAATTTGTGGACTAAACTAGTGTGGTACCTAGATCATTTAATGTAAATATAGGTCATTGTCTTCCCATTTATACTTGTGTGATTCTTAATGTATATGATTAAGTATAGATAAGATATATAATCATGATGTTGTAATGCTTATAATTAAAATATTTTTAAAATAAGAAATTACTATTAATCTAATAACAAAAAATAAAACCTAATCCAACCTAAGTAATGATTAGCCATTTCCAACTTGTCGTACATATCCTAAACTCATGCTATTATTGCTAGATTAGCAAGTATGTAGTGTTAGATATACCAAGGGACAACATTGTTAGAATTATTAAATAGTAACATGTTTATGATTAAAGTTGGTAATACTTATTTCACATGATTAATGTAAATTTGAAATTAAAATATTAATTGAATGTAAATAAGTAAATTATAATTAAAAAAATATTAATCTAATTTAGATTTTTATAATAATGGTGAATCAATATCAATCATATTGGCATGCATCATGAAAGCATGTGTAGGTATAAGATTCACTAAAATAAGACTTTATACAATTAATTCAAGTTCATGGTATGCGACCTTATGATTATTCTAAGTCAAAAATCGAATTGTAAGATTTTTTCTATAATTAATGAATTCGATACTATAAATGTGGTAGGTGAATGCATTTATATATGCAAAACTAAGCACTACATCAATTCTAATGCATTAAATTAAGTACTTTTTATCATCATCCTAGCCTTGTCCTAACAAAATAGGATTTTTATGTGAGTTCTATTTTATCATTAGCCTCTATGAAGAGCTAGATCTTCTTGTTTTGTTTATTTGTAATTTATTCAAGTTTTTTTTCATTTTTTTTCTTAATATTTGTGAAGCATTACATAAGGATAATGTTATACATTTGTAAAAATTAAAAAGAAATCTTTGATGAGATTTGGTATGGTTTTACAACTAGTTTCCAACCTAATGCTAATCCATCTCCATTCTCACCTAGGCTTGGGACCAATATAGATGAAGTATTTTGTAATCTATCCATGAGGAAATAAAATTTCAAGTCCAATTCAAGTGCATATACATTTCTAAAGTAGAAAAGGAACAAAGTTTATGTTTTTTTTGTTAATGTATATGTAAAAGGTTAAGTTATGCAAGATAAAGTTGGGATCTTTTGAAAAAAATGAAAATTGTATATCTACACTACTAATTATCTAATATCAAGATTCCTTATATCTGAAAGGAAGATTGAGATGGTTCAAATTATTTATGTTTATCTAACACAAGTCCCCCACCACCACACATTAAATTTAACATAAAATACATACACCAATTAAAAAATTTTGAAATAGTAGAACTAAAAACCATTTTAAGATTGAAGGAGAGTATTAAACCTTAGAATAAAAAATTATAATATCATCATCATTATAGCCTTGTCTTAACAAATTATGCTCAAGTGATAATGAAGTATATCATACCAATCTTAAAATAGATATTTATGTTATCAAACAAAAAATGCATAAATGCATAAAGAAGGATGTGATCATAAACAAATAGTTGCAACTATTCATGAGAATTTATAAGGACATATCTTTATGAAGGAATATATAATATAATAGAGAAAACATAAGAGAGATTTAGTGAAGAAGAATAAAAAAGTAATTGAATTTCATATGCATGGGAAATAAAGAAGCCTATAGGAAGCATGACACTCATAGATCAAAGATGAAAATGGAAAAGTATGTTATGGGAGAAGACATAAAAAAGTAGTGCAAACTTATAAAAGTGGTAATTAGAATCATATAAGTTAAGTGAAAAATAAGGTAAAACACGCTAGGAAAAAGAATGTAAATGAAGTACATTCTATTATCATACTTAACTTACCAATGAGATGAAAACATTATACAACCGGGAAGATGAATGATGGAAAGCCAACCAACAGTAGAATGGAAAAGGTAGAGTTAATTGAAGAAAAAGAAAGTTTTGAATTAACCTACAATGAATGATAGAAATCATGTTATGAGAACAATAAATAGAATGACAATATAATCATTCATATTGTACAAGACCACCAAGGGGAATAACTTGGTTCTAACTATAAGATTTTTTTGAGTATGGAAAATTCCTAAAATGGAGGAACATACAAATTAAGAAGAGAGCATAAAACATGAGTTAAAATAAACACAAAAGAAAAATTCACATAAGATATACAAGGGATAAAACAATGATAAATTCCATGGGAGAATAAAAATATAGTTAGTCTAATGGAAGACAAAAGTTTTAAAGAAATGGAACAACACTAATTCATTCATATATATAATGAATGAAATTACCATGTAAAATACATGGATATGTAAATGTCTTTTATATTAAGCTTATTAGGGATAATATATTATGGATCATATTCAATTTAACATCCTAATCTAGGATTTTATACTGTCTAAAAACCATATTTAGAAACCATTTGTTTTAATTTATTATGGATAATTTTGGAGGTACTTTAATGATGTGTTAGTCTAGTGATAAAAATCTTGATTTAGAAGCTCCAAATTATATGTTTAATTCTTATGGGTAATGCTAAATAAAAAAGATATAATTTAACTATATCTCTTAGGTGTAAATATTGTTAAAAAAAGTTTCATTTCTAACATTTCTTTCCTCAATTTTGAGGGTACTTTAGGTTATACTTAAACAAGGTACCCGGGGAGGACTTAAAAAAAATTGAACTTATCTTGCTCATTAATATCTATTTCATTTCTAAGATCTTATGAAGATCAAGTATTTTAATTTTTAATATGTCTCTTTATTTATTTGATAATTATAATTTACCATATTATTTCTTATCATGTTGCATGGTACTCATTTCACTAGCATTTGTGAAGGTTTGGTTCATTCTAGATAGATCGTTTTCATTATAAGTGATGGATTACTTAAGTGGTTACATCTTTATCCTCTTTGATAAAAGGTTTCTAGATTGGATTATACATAAAGGCATTGATATATTCCTATATAATTCTTCTAATGTATCATGATGATTATGTCTTTAAATGTACCTATAGTTAGCTATTTCTCATTCAAACCTTAGCTCATTGCCCCTTAAAAAATAAAAAATGAAAAGATAATCTTATTAATAAAATAAATTCAAAATATCTACTATTATCCTTTCTCCACTAAACCCCTAGAACATAATTGCACTTCTTATATGTAAATGCAATATAAGATCTTGGAAGTAAGAAGTTATTAATTTGAATTATATTAGCCTCATTATATTCTTCCTAACTTCTTTTAAAGTATCATGTTGTTTATATGTCTTTGGCATACCTATAGTAAAATTGTTTCAAGTTCTAACATACTAATACAAGGTCTTATTTTATAAAAATAATAGTGTCTCTTCAAATTCCTTATGATTAAACCTATAACTTGTACAAGTAAAAGCCACATACTCTATCCAAGTGAGTTATGTCTCACTGATAGTTATTGATCATTTTTATTTATTTGATGCCTCAAGTTATCAAAATATTATTAGTTTCATATATAACATCATAAAATAATCTTATTTACTTCTTAATTTACATATAAGAATGTGTGTTTATCATTGTTAACATTCAATCAACTATGATTTATTACTACAATAAATGCACTTATATGTTGTTATAAAAACTACGTTTAATTTTAGAAAATATCTTTAACTAATGAAAGTGCATAAAACACACCTTGATTTGCCATCTATTTATCATTGTCTTGTGATACCACTATACTAATGAGTGCCTAGATTAACTATCAAGGTTACATTTAATACATCTTTATGTTTAATATGTTATTAGCTAAGCTCATTCAAAGTATTACAATATTCATATGTCACCTATTGATGAGCAGTGAGGTACCCCTACACCCAACTATAAAAATCATAGGCGTTCATGTGCAATCCAGTCAAATTTCACAGACTATAATTACTAAGTACACTAGAGCTAAACAATGCATGCGTGTTGTTCATTCGTTGTCTTCCTAGTCCCACTTGTGGAATGCAATTGTATGGTTAAGTGTGAATGAAGTGTAAGATTTTTATTATTATTTTGTATTTTATCAATTTACTCACCTAGAATAAGAATGAAAGTGAGAGTGATTAAGTGCTAAGAAACTATGATCTATTCTAGCCTAACATAAGTAACCATTCCCACTTCCCGAACACATCCTGAACTCTATGTAAACACTATTGGATTGTCAAATGCTAGCCATTTCTAAGCTACCAAGTATCACATGTATGTTCAAATGGGTCATGCTTGTGTATTTTAATGAGTTTCTTGATTAATCAAAATTAATTATTGCATAATAACATTAATATAAATTGCATGAAATCACAATATATAAATGCATAAGAAAGAAAGTCTCAAGTGCTACAAGGATGAATCAAAGATTTCGTCTTTATTACAAACACACTGGTGTGTTTCGGTACATTAATGCTTGAATAAAGATCCTTTCACACTTAGACCTCCTACTGCAGGCACTTGGAAAATATTCTAACTCTTAAATGGACAACTTGCAAGAATTTCACTACTTGACTACCAGAAACTACTCTCAATCGTGTGCCAGAGGACTATATTTATAGACCCGGAAGTAACCTTGTGATATCAAATGTACGATATTGCATCTTGGGCCATGATATCATGTATCCAATATTGGGCCCACTCTAATATTGGAGTGTATAAAAAACATGATTTATCATACTCCCACAACTAAATGAAAACTCATCCCTGAGTATAGAAGAAGAGGAAAAATTCCTTTACAAAATATAGGTGTGGACTGACATGCAGAGCAACATAGGAAAAACAAGCAAATACAGAAGTTCCTAAGCATAAAATATTACAATTGTGTACTAAATTGGATGTTCATGACAACAAGAAAGAACATCCTTGGATCCAAAGGACATCCAACCCCTCTTGGCAATAGAAGAATGAAGGAGAGGTAGAAGAGATCCATCAGTCATGAACAATCTCCTGTGATTGATATTGTTGCATCCCCTTTAGTGAAGATAGTTCTACTTCTAGTCCATGCTCCATATTACAATCACAACAAAATCAAGGATTAGTATATAAAGTGTAACTATAATAGTTGAATACCTTGCCTCATTAGTGATTTTATCTAACTGAGTTGTGATTGTGATAGATTAGTTACTTGATAATGTTAGTGGAAAGATTGATGAATGGGTTAAGTAAAAGAAGTGATCCATAAAATTCAGAAAAAGCTTAACACAAGAAATACTGGAAAGGGGGTATAAAAATTCATAGTAATAAAAAAAAGAATTTCACTACAAACAGTTGTTAAGATGCATACAATTGGATGGCATGGATTGGATAAATAAAAAGAATTTGATTGTAACAATGTCTAAGGGTAAAGAAATTAACTTAACCAAACTAAAAGATATGCAAATATATCCTTCCCAAAGTAGGCATAACTTCAGACCAAGGATTCTGTGGGCACCATGGATGATTAATGGTTATGGAAAGTTATGTACAAAAACCTAGAAGTAACTACCTGAGAAACCCAACACATCAAACTAGAACATTGAATCAAAACATGAAACCGGTAGTGAGGTGAAGTAAGAAAAGCATAGATGGATGAGAGAGAGAATGGAATGGAGTTCTTAATTATGGTCATATGAAGTCCCTTGTGGAGTCTATGATAAAATAACTCAGTAGGATCCATCCTCAGTCTAGACCAAAACCAACCACTTTTAGTGACTTCACATCAACATTCTAAGACTAGTCCATCCCCTAAGATACAAGAATTATCCCATGAAACAACCACTATTTCAAATTGAAGAGAAAGTAGGAAGTGAGAAAGGGCCTTGGTTAGAGGAGATAAGACAAGTCCCATAACTAATGCTTGTAACCCTTTTTATTTGGTCTAAGGGGTGTTCTTTAAATTCCCATGTTTATTTTTGAATGTGAACCACACCATGCAAAGAACCATGCATTTTTGCATTTATTTTGTCCAAGGGGTCTGCTTTGAATCCTCATCTCTCTCTCTTTTTCTTTTTCTTTTTATTTTTATTTTATTTTTGATGAGGACCATACCATGTAAGGACTTATTTGATTTCCTATTGTAAGATAACATAGAATAGTTACAAGCTCATGAGAACACTCCCACACATAGGAAAATAGAAAAGCACGAAGAATACCACATCCCTTTGAAGCCACATCCTGTCCAAACCTTTGATTCCTTCCCAATTCTAAAAACTACACAAGTCACCAATTTATTAAAGTTGCATTAATGAAGAAGACATTACATGTTTACAAAACAAGGAAAACCATAGAGTATGTGGATGGATGTATGATGTGGACTCACTACCTGTTACATGAAAAGAAACCATGCCCCAATCATCAGTGATGAAATTCAAAGTTAGAAAAAGAACATCAACAATCAAATTACAAATGAAACATACCACCATCAAGTAGCACATTACCATTGTACCTGACACCTTATTAGTAGAACGAGTAGAAAAACATACCAAACATAAGAAAAGATAAATATAAAAGAAAGTAATAGAGTATGCAATAAATATCAAATATACTAACGATGGTGTAAAACAAAAACTTAGAAAAGATCAATAACCTGAAAAATAAAAAACAAAAACAAAAGGATGTAAAACAAATATGTAAAACAAAGAATATGAAAATAAGAAGTTGTAAAAACAAAAATGTATAAAACAAGAAAGTCAAAAGACTAAGGAGGTATGAAAAGTATTAGTATGGGTGGCCATCTCCCCCATGACTAAGTTGGAAGGGGAAGATCCAAAAGATTGAGCGTGGCTGTCCATATGTTGAGGTGTTTGTTGAGTTGGTTGGCTTGGGCTCATGGAAAGGTTTTACTTGTTGCATGTTGTCTAATTATTTCTTGTCTAGGCTATTGGGTTTATAGATAATCATGGCCCTAGATGGAAAATTCTCATCAATAATGGAAGGTCCTTTCCACAATGTTTAAAATTTGGTTCTTTAGGATACATGTGCAGGATTCCAATAGAGAACCTTGTCTCCTTGTTGAAACTTGACTTTTCTTATTTTGAGGTCATGGTGTTTCTTGTTGAATGGCTTATGCATTTTGTTGGATGATAGGGCTAGTAATAGATTTTCATCTATTAAGTTGAGGTTCATTAATCATTCTTTTTGTGCTAGAATTAGATTTAGGTCAAGGTCATAGGTTGTAGAGAGTGTACAGAGCTCGGATTAGATGGGCAATGTTGGTAGTTTTTTGTACATGAGCTCATAGGGATAATAACCTATGCGAAGCTTCCATGTGGAGCAATAGGCCCAAAGGGCATCATTTAATTTGGTACTATAGTCCCTTCAGTATTTGCTAATGGTGCATGTTAGAATTTTTGTAATCTCTTGATTAGTGACTTCAGCTTGACCATTGGCTTGGAGGTGATATGGTGTTATGAGTTTATGCTCAACCCCCAAGCACTGCATAAGTTTTTAGAAAGTGGCACATGTAAAATTAGTTCCATTATTAGAAATTAATGTATGAGGCATAAAAAACTTATTTATGATATTTTGTTGTACAAACCAAGTAGCAGTGGTGGATATACAATGGTGATGGATACTGCTTCTACCCACTTGGTGCAATACTCAACTGCGACTAGGATATATGCCTTTCCATTTGATAAAGGTGCAATCAAAGCCATAAAGTTAATACCCCAAATATTAAATGGCTCAAGAGCTTGAATCCATTGTTGTGGCCCCTCCATTTGAGCTATCATTCCACCATCCTTTTGGCAATGATCACACGTGCAAACAAATTGATGTGCATCCCTAAAGATTGTTGGCCAAATATATCTTGCCATGAGGATTTTTATGGCAATGCATCTCCCAACATAATGGCCCCCACAGGGGCCTTCATGATCATCCTAGAGAATGCACAGTTGATCTATGTTAGGAACACACTAGCATACAAGGCCATCAGGATAGACTTTGTAAAGCTTTCCATTAATTTCTATGAAGTGCTTGACCTGGTGAAGAAAATATTGTTTCTTTCTAGTGTCTAGCCCTTGTAGTAGTTCTTGCTTGAGCAGATAAGTGAGGATGGTGTCATACTATTTTGGTTCATCGAGAATTTATGCATTAATAGCCCTTGCAAGGAGAGATTCGTTATGTAACTGATCAGATAAGGGACTTTCTTTCTTCTTGTCATCCCATCTTAGTCATAATAAGTGATCTATGACCATATTCTTCACACCTTTTCAATCAACCATTGTGAGATCAAACTCTTGAGAAATCATGATCCATTATATGACACAAGGTCTCACCATTTATTTATTCATTAGAAATCAGATGGCACTATGATCTGTGTGCGCAAACACTTTATAGTCAAGCACATAGTGCTTGAAATTCTCTAATGCGAAGACCACTACCATGAATTCCTTTTCTATGGTGGGTTAGTTTAGCTATGCACCTGCAATACTTCAACTTCTGTAGTGAATATAATATGGACAGTTTTTATCATCCATTAGCATAAGCACTACCCGCAAAGCATAATTTGATGCATCAGTTATCACACGAAATGGTATGGAACAATCAAGTTCTTGTAGAATTTGGGTTTCAACAAGCTTTTGCTTCAATTGTTCAAATGATGTTTCACATGCAAGGGCCTAGATGAATGATTCATCCTGCTTTGTCAATTCGACCAATAGCTTAGCAATTTTGAAAAAATTATCGATGAAGCACTAGTAGTAGCCAGTATGACCAAGGAATGAGTGCACTTATTTAATTGTTTCAGGTTGGTGGGTTATTCCTTAGATGACCCTTATTTTTTCAAGGTCCACCTCAATTCCTGCTTTTAAAATATGGTACCCCAAGACTGTGGCTTCCTAGACCATAAGATGAATCTTTTTCCAATTGAGCTAGAGGTTTGTTTTGACACATCTCCTCAACACTTGCTCAAGATGATCCAAGGCTTGCTCAAACATAGCTCCATAGGTAGAAAATTCATCCATGAAGAATTATACCTTTCTACCAATCTATTGTTGAAAAATTCTTATGACTAATTGTTGAAATGTGGCTGGGGCATTACATCAATCGAATGACATCTGACGGTAAACAAAAGTCATCTAAGAAATTGTGAAATTCATCTTCACCTGGTTCTCAGGTGCAATCCGAATTTGGTTATAGACACTATAACCATACAGAAAGCTATAATATCTATGCCTAGAAATGGTGTCCAGCACTTGGTTGACAAAAGGCAATGGAAAATGATCTTTGAAAGTTGTCATGTTGAGTAGTCGAAAGTCGATGCACACCTGCCATTTGCTTCCTTTCTTGGGCATGACCACGAGTGGACTTACCCACTGATTGTCTATGATAAGGTAGATGAATCCCACCTTGAGGAGTTGTTCAATCTCCTCTTTAACAATCTACTTCAATTTGGGATTCAAACACCACTGCAGCTATTATTTTGACTTAACAGCAAGGTCAATGTATATTCAGTGCTAGCATATTCATGGATCTATTTTTCCACAACCTTTATCAAAATTTTATTTTGTTCTACAGCACGCTTGGCATTAATGATTACTAGCTTTCCATTTTTCAAGAACACATACTCCATTCCAACCAGTAATGTCTTCAATTCAAGGGGCTCTTTTTCATCCATACTTGCAACATATTCATACATTAGGCCCTTAGTAGGTTCTATGCACAATGTACTAATGCTAGAATCAATTATCAACCATTGGGTGCCTTCTTGTTTTGTGGCACTACATACAGACATATTTGGATTTTAACTTCTAGTGCACACTACTTGCATGCAGAGATAGATGTTCACTTTACTAACCATAACTTCTACACACAATGGAACCTTAAATTGTTGTACGCAATACATAGGACCCTCTTCTTCTCAATCTTTACAAATTCTTTTTCTTTTGATATCTCTAAGGAAATATCTATAATAACCATGTTGGCATCAATGGTTCTTAACCAAATCCTTCCCATAATAATTAGAAAGTCTCCCTTACAGTTCTCAACCTTGATTACTAGGAAGTCGATGAGATATGACCATCCAAAAATAGTGGTTATGATCTCCTCTACCAATCCCAATGGAACAGTTATGGATTGGTCCACCAATTCCAATTGGATGTTGCTCTTCTTCAAGGAAGGAAGGTTTCACATCATGTAAATCTCACGCGAGATCATATTAACACCAGAACCAAAGTCAAGAAGAGATTTAGAAGGCTAATTCCTAGAAATTTGTAAATATATTAGGGGACTCCTAGGATTAGCTAACTTCTTGGATAGGTTACCAGCTCGAATGTAATCAAATACAACAGGGGTCAACATTATAGTATGGATTTTAGAGGGATTTTGGTTTCAAGGAGACTACGATAAAGTTGAAATAAAGGAATTTGGAGGAGTAGGGTTACCACCCACTAATGTAACTAAGGGATTTTTTGGACTGTGGGGTTAGAAGAAAGGTCTTTTCTTTGTTCATGATTCCAACCCACTTGGTGGCTTAACTGGTTGTAGATTAATCACCTTCATATAATTTCTTTGCTATGGTTGGGTAGTAGTTCACCCTGCATGGATGGAGCAAGTGATAGCTATGCATGAGATGGAGGAGTAGGTTTAGGGGTAGGAGGTGCATGAGGATAGTAGGTGGCATCCCTCCTTGGATAGGGTAATTGGTATACTTCAAGAGGGTAGTAGTGAGGTTGGTAAGTAGCAACAAGTCCAAAGGAGTCCTGTGGAGATTAAGGTTGCTAAACATAGTAACCATAGGGATCTAGTTTCCAATAAGGGTACTATTATCTTTGGGGTGGCAATACCCATGATTGTGGTTGCTACCACTACTGGTATAATTTGTAGTGTTGCAATGGAGTTCCACCTAGATAGTACTACTATTGTTGGTGGAACAATTGAGGGGTACCTTGTGGATAAGGTAATCTTTTGGGTGTTTGCCTTTGTGCAAGTCATGGATGTAAGGAATACACCCTAGATTCCTATAAGTATGAAACAATTGGGTAACATTCCTTGTGATCTTCATATTGGTAAATGTCACACCTGCAATCATCATCTAAGTCACTATCCACAACCATCTCTATCACAGCCATTTTATCCTTACCCTTAGATATGGCATGTTTAATTTCCTTACGTCTCCAGAACTCACTCTCATCACTTTGCTCCTTGGACTCTTCATAAATTTTTAAGATAGCTTGAAACCTATTGTCCATAGAGTCCCATAATTGGTCAACATTAGCTATTATTTCATATTGCAATTTTTGGAGTCGTAAGGTTTTCTGATTAGCCACCTCATCTCTAGTTAATTCAACCTCACTATTTCAAAATCAACCCCTCCTTTTGTGGAGAGAATGATCCCTATTGTATTCTTTTGCAGTTTCTCATTTTCTCAATTCTTCCTCCTCATTTGCTACCTACTTAATTAATTTTTGGATCTAACAGGTGCTTAACTCTATCAATCTTCCTTGGGCATAGATGCCAAGGGTTTTTCTAGTTTTAGACTACAACCTATCTATGATATGGTAAAGCTAATCAAGCTAAGAGTCTCCATGGCTAGGACACCTATGCAGTAGAGAATAGTATTGGCCAATAGCTGCATCCAATGCTCCATGGTTTCCTTGTTTCCACCCTTGGATTTGTTTCCTAAGATTGGATACTCAGAAGTACGTTTGATATTTGTCATTGAAAAATTCCAACATTGTACTCCAATGCTTGATTGATTTTGATTCTGAGGATTAATAACAATTTCCTGCTTGTTTTATGAGTTTCCTTCGAAATAATTTAAACTTTTACCAGTTGTTCTCAATATTCTACAGGGCACATGCATCTTGGAAGGCCTAGAGATGAATATGTGGATTAACATGATAGCCTCCCTCAAAATGAGGGATATTGTTCATGTCTAACCTCTTTATTCTTCTATCCTTTACATGCCTTGTTGAAATCCTTACAGTTTATACAATATTCAACATGCCCTAAGTGTCAAGTAGATGTTCATCAAGGCCATGGTGATGGTGCCTACGATGTTCTCTACTAACCCTTCTTTCTTGATGATGGGGCTCTCTAGATTTCCCACATCATCAGTTGCGACTATCCTGATAGTTCCTTCTATTATTCTGGTCTCGTCGATCACCTCCATTATAGTTATTCCTTCTATGGCCATGATCTAAACTAGATGAAGATGATGATGATGATGATGAAGGGGAAGAGGAATAAGAAATTGCCCCATGCTAATGCCTATCACCCTTCCTTTGATAATCATGACCACACTCATAATTATGACCTCCTTTTCCCCCTTATCATGACTTGCCTCTCCAAATCCATTTTTGTCATTGGATCCATTTTGACTAGAACCTGGATTATGAATTGTGGATTGCACATTCTAGTTGAGGGCTCCATGAACAAAGTCAAAGAGAGGAGAATCACTAAAGAAGTCATTTACTCCATCAAATGGGCCAAGAAAATGTGGAAAAGTGTTTGACCCTTTTCCCTTTACAAGCTCGTGTTAGTGCTCTAACTAATGATTCCTTAACCTTTGTGCTTTAGTGGTATGATAATCCCTTGAATCAGGATCTCACATCTCATATTCTCCATGTGCTTTAGTGGTATGTTAAAGCCTGTGTCATGTGAGCATTAGCTAGGGCACTGCTAGAAAAATTAATTAGTCAAAAATACAATGTTACCTTCCATGTTGTGCAACTGCAGTAGTTCATCTTGATGCAAAATAAATCTGAAGTCTGGTACATACTTATCAGGATGAGCATATATCACCCCATATTACTGAGGCACCTGGATTTCCTTGGGCAAAGATGGGCTCATGTGAGAAGAAGATATTTTATGTTAATGAACTTATAAGTAGTGTGAAAATAAGGTTTAATTTAATAATAATAATAATTTTTGTTTTCATAAGATTTGACTCTTAGGGTTTAAACAATGATGTTACTAAGTTTCACTCGGTTTAGATAGCACACGTAGAACTATAGTCCCCAATAATGGAGCCAATAATGAGTAGCGAGGTACTCCTATGCCCAAACATATGAATCATAGGTGTTCATGTGTGATCCAATCAAATTCTATAGACTATAATTACTAAGTACGCTAGAGCTAAATAGTGCGTGCATGTTGTTCGTTCATTATCTTCCTAGTCCCACTTGTGGAATGCAATTGTATAGTTAAGTGTGACTGAGGTGTAAGATTTTTATTATTATTTTTTGTTTTATCGATTCAAGATTTTTATTATTATTTTTTGTTTTATCGATTTACTTGCCTAGAACAATAATGAAAGTGAGAGTGATTAAGTGCTAAGAAACTATGATCTATTCTAGCCTAACATAAGTAACTGTTTCCACTTCCCAGACACATCCTGAACTCTATGTAAACACTATTGATTTGTCAAATGCTAGCCATTTCTGTGCTACCAAGTGTTACATGTATGTTCAAAGGGGTCATTCTTGTGTATTTTAATGAGTTTCTTGATTAATCAAAATTAATTACATCATAACAACATTAATTGAAATTGCATGAAATCACAATATATAGATGCATAAGAAAGAAAGTCTCAAGTGTTGCAACGATAAATTAAAGAGTCCATCTTTATTACCAACACAATGGTGTTTCAGGTACATCAATGCTTGAATAAAGATCCATTCACACTTAGACCTCCTGCTATAAGCACTTGGAAAATATTCTAGCTCTCAAATGAATAAACTGCAACAGTTTTGCTACTTGACTACCAAAAACTACTCTCAATTGTATGCCTAGGGGCTATATTTATAGACTCGGGAGTAACCCTACAATATCGAATTTATGATATCGCATCTTGGGCTGCGATATCATGTACCTGATATTAGAGCATATGAAAAACATAATCTATCACCTACGCTCTCTCTCTCTCTCTCTATCATTTCCTAAGTGTAATTGGTTTTTCTAAAATTATCTTTATTTTATGAAATCTTTTAAATTCTTCTAAAATTTTTCTACTAATGTTATAATTTCTACTTCTTCTTCCAATGTATAAATTTCTACTAGTTCTTGAATTATAGATTTACATGCTAGTAAGTAGAAATTTATAATGCCTTCTTCTACAAATGTTATTACAAATAAGACATATGGTTTGTTCTTCCTAATGATGTATATGAGTCAGTGGTTATTGATCTTACATCACTATATGTATTTATCTTAATTTTTTGTTACCAACCTTGTAATTAATGTTTCACTTTGTAGTTATGTGATGTAGTGTAAAAAAATAACATTAAGTTATTTTTACCAAGTACTATTCTTTTTTTTTCTTCGTGAGCATAAAATACTTCAATATTGAAGTGTGTCTTAGATATAAGGCCATTTATACCTAAGCATACACTATTGATTATTTGCAAATGGACCTTAAATTTTGATGCCTAATCTTAATAATATTATAAAGTTACATGTTTTGTTAAGCTATTGAATATTGATTTATTAAAGAGAGGAGTAGTAAACTTTCACTCTTCTAGGTCTCATTAAGCATATGGAATCTATTTCTATAAAATTTATTTTTATTTTTTAATAAAATTAGTCCTCTTAATAAAAATTAAATCAATATTGCAAACATACAAGAAGATCCTATTTCCTTATTAGTCTAATATATCAATTACATATTATAATCTTGCTAATTCTTACCATCTTTACCATCATGAAGGAAGATTTTTTAATGCTTATTTTTTCTTCTCCTCAATTTTCTCTTAAGTAGAGAAAATTGACGAAAAAAAATGTATTAAAGTTGAGAATATGGGAAAAGGGAGGTTTTCATTATATTTATAATATTTTCATTCCAATCTCCTAAACTATAGAAAAATTCATATCATATTAAATTCATTGTAGAATAGACATTATGATATTATTGTAAAAATTAGTGTTTTATATTCTCATGGTTGGTATTTTCAATTATGATGTAATGAACCTTTTTTATCCTTCCAGATCAAATCAATTTACAAACTATTTTAGTTAATTGTCAATTCTTTTATTATACTTTAATTATCGAGTACCCTAGTGTCATGAATGACCCACTAAATTTCTATTGAATTGAGGATTATGTTGTGCTTATGCATAATTTTCCTTAAGTGACTTATTAATTTAATAATTTAAATTATGAAAAAACATAATATTAAATATCTATATAAAGATATTTAATATGATTATAAAGATATTCATTTTTTTAAATGAGATCAATCTCATTGTTAATCTTGTAGCGACCAAAAATGTCAGCGGCTGGAAAACACCTAGGGGTCGGCAGGCGCGACAATCTTGACCCCATATCCATGGGAGGGTCATGCTGGGTGTGAGAAGATATGGGGCACCCTGAATGGTTTGGTCGATCAGAAAGGGACTTAATCGATGTCTATATAGCCTTTTGCAACATATAATTTCAAAACAGCTATGAAAGCATGAAGTAATGCTTTAAAAGTAAATAAGGCAGAAAATAATGTAAAAGACAGCGATAAGTAGGAAACCAAGTAAAATGTAGTTAGAGAAGTGCACCACTCCGAAGCTACAAGTTTCCCTTGTCAAGGTGGATATAGTCAGTTGCACAGTGTGGTAGAGTGCAGAGGTCCTAAGAGTTACCAGGACGTGTAGAGCAAAGACGGTTGTGCGCTTGGGCATGGACTTAGGAGTTGACAATGCGGGACTTGTACCAAGCTAGTAGAAGGGGGATAGGACAAAATGACAGCTGAGAATGCTAACTGTTTGCAGTGTCAAACAGAAAGCTTATAATGCTTGGTGTTACAATGTGTCGGGAAGAGAGCTTGAGTGCTAGAGAGAAGGAGAATCACCAAATTCCTACCCTTTGAATGTTGCTTATTGGGGTATTTATAGGGCTAAACGGCATGCAAAAGGGGTAGTTTGGACACAACGTGCCTTGGACCCATGTTGACTTGTTGGTACTACAAATGCCAAACATGACTATTGGACCTATGTGACCATTGTAATGCGAGCCTGCCATGCTGTAAATGCGAGTTTGCAACACCATAATTGCATCATCAGCATCTGGAGATGTGTGTCATTGGTCTAATTAGGTGAAGTGCATTGATGTCACACAACCACCAACATGCTTTGTTGTGCTTTGTAGCGTAGCATGCTCGTTGTAGCGTAGGGTGCTCGGCGTAGCATAGCATCTTGTCGTGCGTCTGCTACATGTGGGCTATATACTTGCGACGCTATGCTACACTATGTAGCATAGTGTAACGTAGTGACTCGCCTTAGTTGCAAATACATTTCCAGTCTGCAAAATTCTTTTCTTGCATTGTGAGACTTGCAAGTTCATCAATCCTGCCCCTTTCAAGTTATCTTCTATTGCTTCTGCAGAATTTCTACGCCTCGCTGTGCCATGTAGCTCAGCGTAGCATAGCAGTAGAGAAGGTCTGCCGCTTCCTAATAGAGAGGGACGTTGAAGGAATCAAAGTCAGGCAAGGGAATTGGATGTATAGCTTTTACCCTGCTATGCTATGTTGCGTAGCATAGCGTAGCGTGGTGCTTCATTCTGCAATCATTTTCTAAAGCTTGCTACACTGCATAGCGAGGTGTAGCATAGTGTAGCAGACTTCGTGACTTAGAAAACTTGCTGAACTATTTTGTGCATCCAGGGTGTTGTTGACAACTCCACGCATTGCTCCTGAGTAGGTCATTGGCTCGGTAGACTACCTAGGTGGATGGGTCAGATGATCCATAGAGCCTATTTACACCCAAAGTAGAAAATTTGCCTAACTGGCTAGCCTGAGTTTAGGGCATTCTCCTCCTAAAGAACTATCATACTGCTGCGCGAATTGCAAGACGTGGTGAAGCCAGAATGACTTCAAATTTTTTGGGGTGTTTCATTGGCCCCTCTTTGTCGATGTCTGGAGAACAAGCTCGATAAATGTTGACAAATAAAATGAAACCTGATAGGATAAAAAATGCTAACATTGCCAGTTGGTGAGTGTCAGGAAATCGCTTGGCTATGCTTCAGAGTGTTGCATTGGAAGGAAAAGGCGAAGTAGGGAGGAAGGAGGCACAAGAGAAGGACAAAGATGATGTTTAGTGAAGTCCCTCATTGGAGTTCTTTGAGGAACTCATGTGCATTTTCATCTTTGGCTCAGCTGACTTACGACCTCCTGTAGGACTGGTGTCCTTCCCAGGATGAGTTGTGTTACATCCGTGTAGGGTTTCGACCTACTTACAGATGCTTTCCATGCAACGAGCTATGTTACGCACTTCATGGAATCCTATGCAGATGCTTCCCATGCAGTGAGTTGTGTTATGTGTGTCATGGGATTTGCACTCTGAAGTATTCAAGCTAGTCAAGGCACTCACTTTGTGACACTATAGCATTTGCTGCTGTAGTAAGATGTGCCCTCGGCCGGTTAGGGCAAAGGTCTTGCTGGCTGCGAACATTGTTGAAACTCTTTGGAGACCTTTGCTGGTGTGTGGTGTTAAAAGAAAGAAGGACAACAATGGTTTTGGTAGTGTCTGCATGGAGGAGCTAGCATAGAGGTGTGCACATGCACTAGAAACCCTGCCAGGGGCATGCATTCCTAGTTCAGCTATGGGATCTGATGCCTCATAGCTGAACATCGTTGGTAGGGGGCCGAAGAATAAAAATATTGTGGGTAGCCCACAATACTATCGAAACTCTAGCGGTAGGTACTGGCCAAGGAACTACCATTAGGGGAAGGGGCCATGGCGACGGTACGTTCAAAGGGCCAGTGTGATGTCATACAACATCTCTAGAGGATCAACATGATGCTAAGTGTGGTAGCAATAAATATGTTCGAGACTACATTCTAAATATGTTGTGAACTATGTTTTGGAGCTGCGACAACCCACCTGCACATCGGCATCGTGCCCACTCATTCGATGTGGATTCGGTGCTCATACATGCTAGGGATGCAACACAAACCAAGTTTAAGGTCTTAGTAGACCATGTGTTGGTTTAAGGTCTCAATGGACTGCTGTGCTAGTTTAAGATCCCAGCAGACCATACATGCCAGTTTAATGTCATAGCAGATGAGTTGTGCCAGTTTTACATCATGGCAGACTAGCTATGTCAGTTTTATGTCATAGCAGATGGTGCTCGATGCCGCTAGTTTAACATCGTTGCAGACGCTACTGGTTGCTGCTAGTTTAACATCATTTTGAACACTGCTCATCCTGGTTGCCAGTTTATCGTTTTAGCAAACGATGATGTAGTCACCTATGCCAGTTTTATGTCATAGTGGATAGTTGCGGCTACTATGCCAGTTTAACATTATAGTGGATGCTTGCTCGCCTATGCTAGTTTTACATCGTAGCAGACGGTTGCGGCTGCTATGCCAGTTTAATGTTGTAGCAGATGCTCGCTCATCTATGCCAGTTTTACGTTGTAGAGGATAGTTGTTTTCTTGTTCCATGGACTCAGACATAGAACGACTTGAGGTATGAGTGATTCACCACGTTGGCAAACTCGTTGTCGTCCATGTCCACCAACCTGAAGGCTCCATTTCCAAAGGCTTTAGTGACCTCATAAGGGCCTTCCCAATTGGCTGAGAATTTGCTCATGTGCTCACAGAAGGCCTTGAGGATGAGGTCTCCCTTTTGCACTAGCTATCGATGTGGGTCTACATAGTGCTTCTGCTACTGCTTCCTCTGGTAGTGCTCTGTGTGTCTCAGCATCTGCACGTGCTCTTCTTCTATTGAGTTAAGGTCAATGATCCGTGACTTGTTGTTCTAGGCTTTGCTCATGACGTCGGATAGGATCATCCAAATTGATAGTACCTACAACTCAAGAGGCAACATAGCTTCAGATCCATAAACAAGGCTATAAGGGATCTTACTTATCGTGGTCTTGCACATCATCTGGTAAGCCCACAGAATGTAGAGGATTTGCTCATGCCACTGCCTCTTGCTATTGTTGAGCATCCACTTCAGTAAGTTGATGATGGACTTATTTGTAGCTTCTGCCTATCTATTCGCCTACGGGTAGTAAGGGGAGGAGAAAGATTGTTTAATGCCTAGATGGTGGTAGAAGATTCAGGTTTCTGTACTACTAAACTATGGCCCATCTTCGGTCACGATAGTCATTGGAAGCCTGAATCTTAGGACGATGTTGTCTAAGATGAAATGGTATATTTGCTAAGACTTCGTCTTCCTTAGGGGGATATCTTCTACCCACACGGTAACGTACTCAATGGTGGTGATAATGAAACTATGCCCTGCAGAGGACTTAGGCATGATAGGCCCTATGAGGTCTACTCCCATTCATTGGAAGGGCCAACGTGATTTGCATTGGATGCAGGTCTGTAGGTGCTATGTGTATGAGATTTGCGTATCTCTGGCACGTGTCACAAGTCTTGACATTTGACAGGCAATCGTGCTCCATGTGGGACCAGTAGTATCCTAGGCATCTAATTTTTGTAGACATAGCCCTGGGTGCTATGTGTTAACGATAAAGCCCCTCATGTACTTCATTAACTACCTTCTGCACCTGTTCCCCTCCCACACATGCTAGTAATATCCCATCGTAGGAACATTGACATAGGGCATCATTTCCCATGAGCATGTATTACTGGGCATGCTTACTGATTGCATCTCTCTGGGTAGATGTTAATCCACCTATGGGTTCTCCATGTTGTAGGTAAGCTTTAACGTTGGCATACCACTCTTGGGTACTCGTAGCACTGATAGAGGCCACGTGTTCTACCTAAGTGATAGGCTCTGCACATTCGATAATCGAAGTTGGTAGGTTTGCCAAGGAATGTGATGGAACGTTAAACACAAGGGTAGCTAAGGCATCTACCATGGTGTTCTTGTTGCATGGCACGTGTTGCACATCTGTGGTTGCAAATTGCTTAAACTAGGATTTTGCTAGGTCACAATAGAGTTGCAGGTGCATAGCCTTGCAGGCGTAGACCTCAGTTATTTGATTCACAACTAGTTGTGAATCTCCTTGGATTGCTAGGTGTTGTATACATGATGCTCAGGTAGTTAAGAGGCCTCTGAGTAGCCCCTCATATTCCACCACATTATTGGTGCAAGGAAACAAAAAATGATATCCGAATGGATGCATTTCCCCAAATGGAAATGTGATGACGACAACGGTGCACTGTCGAAGTGTAAAGTGGCTTTGAGATGCGATGGGACAATGTTGATATAGCCAACGTGCTCATCTGGGAATTCAAGATCTATGATTTCCTGGTCGTCAATTGGTGAGGCCGTGAGTTTGGTCACTATGGCTTGACCCTTCATTGATGATTGACTTACATAGTGCAAATTGAACTCCATGGTTATTGCCTTCCATTAGGCTATCCTGCTACTTTCCTATAGGTTGTTAGTAATAGCCCAAAGTATATTGCTCTTGCAAATGATGTTGGTTATACTGAAAAATAGGTAATGCCTCCACTTTTTTAGTGAGAACACTAAGGCAAGGCAATTCCTCTCTACTTCGTTGTATTTTGTCTCATGTGCTATTAGTGCATGGCTTAGGTAATACACTGGTATCTTAGACGTATTGTCTTGTTTCTAACATAGCAGTGCTATGATAGATGTGTTGGAGGTGGTGAGGTAGATAAAAAAGGGTTTATTCCTTTGTGGAAAATGCACAATTGGGAGGTATGAAATTTCCCTCTTCAGGTCGTCTAAGGCCATTGACATTGGGTTGTCCACTCGATGTTAACCCCCTTCTTTAGAAGATGTTGCATGGGGTGTAACTTGTCGATCAACCTTGCTATGAATCTTTGAATAAACTGTACTCTACCTTGAAAACCATCTAGCTCCTTAAGGTTTGTGGGAGGTGCCAGATTAATGATGGCCTTGACTTTGTTAGGATCCACCTGTATTTCGGCCTTTGATACTATGAATCATAACATGCATACGATTTTTACCCCAAAGACACACTTCTTAGGATTGAGGTGTAAGTCATGCTTTTGACAGCACTTGAGGACTACTCCTAGATCACGTGGGTGATCAGCTCCCTCTTTGGACTTGACTACTATATCATCCACATAGTCGTTTAATGTTTCTAGGATATAGTTGCTGAAAATGTAGATCATGGCTCGCTGGTAGGTTTCTCCAGCATTCTTGAAACCAAACAACATCATGGTGTAATAGAAGGTACTCCATGGGGTCATGGAGGTTGTTGTTAGCTGGTGCTTTGGGTTAATGTGGATTTGGTTGTATCCAGAGAAACCATCCATGAAGGATAGCAGAGCATGGCTAACTGTGGTGTCGATCAGCTGATCGATGCTTGGAAGTGGGAAGTTGTCCTTGATTGTTGCCTTGTTCAAGTCCCTAAAGTCTATATAGATTCGTATTTCTCCCATTTTCTTCAAAACCACAACGATGTTGGACGCCCATTCTGAGTAGTCAACCATGCAGATGAAACCAGCTTGGTATAGCTTGGTGATTTCCTCCCTCACTACTAGCAAAATTTCTAGCTTAAATTTGCAAGCCTTTTGCTTGACTACCTTCATGCGTGGGTCTAGGATGATGTTGTGCTGAATTAGCCACAGATCCAGACCTAGCATGTTGTTGTACGACTATGCAAATACATTGATCTTATCTTGTAGAATCTTGGCTACGTTTTTATGCATTTATGTTTCTAGGAGGGAGATGAGTTTTAATGTTTTCATTTCCCCTTTTGATGTGGTCATAAGCATCTCAATGAGGGGGTCCTTGGTTACATCCCCAACCTCTAGGTCTAGGGCTTGAGCTAGATGCTCGAGCTAGTCTGGGGATGCTTCTAAGGATGCTATCGTGTTAGTTGTGGTTGACTCCTAGTTGATCAAGCTGGGGTTCAACTACCTCAGAAGCTTTCCATGTGGCCCTGTTAACATTAAGGACGTGGAGAGGTCACAATGGATTTCCATCTCTTGCTCGAGCTACCAACATGAGGTAAAAGCCTGGTTAAGAGATGTTTGTTGGTGGAGATTGTGTATAACAAGAATTTGCAAATTAGTAACTAGATGCAACTTGTCAAGTGTGATGATGTAAAAAGTAAAAGTTTGCCAGTTTAAGGGTCATGGTGGACCACCAAAGCGTAAGAGTGCAAAATTGCTAAAGATGTAAAATTACTGATGCAAACTGTGAAGCTATGAAAGTATCAATATGTAAATGGAAAACTACTAGTTTAGTGTCATTTTGGACTACCAGATTGTAACATGCAAAATCTTAATGTGAAAAATGATGGTATGTGAAATGGAAAAGTGTAGATATGAGAAATGCAAAACCGTTAATATGAAAGTGTGAACTGTTGACATGAAAATTTGAAATCACTAGAAATAGTGATACTACCAATTGTGAAAATGCAAAGTTATGAGAAGATGTGAAACACCCATGTAAGAATGTGGAATTGCTAGTTTAATGTCATTATGGACTGCAAACATAACAGGTTGAAACTACTATATTAGGGTCTTTTCGGATCATTAGAGGTGCAACTATGCTAGGATTGTGAGTTTAAGGTCTTTTTGGACCCGTAACAAATATATTTTTTTGTTTTCCGGAATGCAAACGGTTAGCTTGAAGCATGTCAAGGCTTAAATGCTAGTAGTGCTATGATGTCGTGGTGAGCATGCTACACTGTACGGCATGCTCCGCATTAATCGGAGAGAGAGGGTAGCAAGTTTCCCTATCTTGTCTTGTCATTATGACCATAAATAAGGGTTCAACCCTAAACATTATTCCATTCTTCACCATAATAGTGTAGAGGCCATATCGGAGCACAAGGTGATCTTGGAGCATGAAGAACTTGTGTTAACTAGCAAGGCAAGTTTGTTCAGTGAAGAGGGTAAATCTACAGGTGGGACAATGGCTTCTAAGACTTACCTAATGCTTGCAAAGGTTGAGGAGGTAAAGAAGACCTTGGGGTGCATGACAAAAACATGCATCACAATGTAGAGGAGCACACCCTTGACCTAGTAGGTTACTATGCTTCCTCTGATTTTTCATTTTGTGTTTTCTGTTGCTCTCTGTTTTTGCGTAGCATTTTCTTCATTTTGCATCCATTATTGGTTGCTTGTGTTTTTTTTGCTGTTGCATCATTTTGGCTCTTGCATCACCATTGCTTCCATTTTAATCATGGCAGATGCATAAACATTACGTCATAGTTGCATACAAGGCCGCTTAAACTACCATCACCATGGTTGTCATAATCGCATGGCCCAGGTAGTTGACCTTCGAACGACGTAACGTAGAACCGTTAGGAAGGCTAGGAAATGTGTGATGTGATGGTGCGACACATGTTTTGTTAGGGTATGTTGTCAATTATTCTATTGCTATGCCAGGCTATTCGCATGTTCTTGCTATGCTAGGCTCTCACACCCTTGCTACGCTATGTGCAAGCGAAGGGTTATGCATCGCTATGTTGTGCATGTGTTGCTCTTAGGTATGATGCTAATATTTTCTAATTTTTTTGTGTAGGGCTGGGATAAGGCCTAGGTTGATTGTTTTGGAAATTAGAGCGGTCCTGTGTCATGTGAGCAGACCTATGGCTAATGCTCCTCCTCCCTAGATACGCATGGGAGAGCAGGGGTTCTAGTTCAGGAAAGGGACATAGGACTTCGTACAGTTCCTCCTTGACCACTTCAGTCTAATTGTTTGGTCCTCCCTAGGAAATGAGGAGGCAACCAGTATAACAAAAGCCATTTTGCCTAGGGCAAGCCGAGGCATTCTGAGGTTTCTAACCAATAGGGTAATCACGAGCACGCAGGGAGAAGAATCTAGTCAGTGCCCAATAGGGTTAAGGTTCTTGGCATGTATCTGGGAGATGCCTAAGTATAGTTGCTACAACCATTTCAACACATTTTTCCTCGCACATTTTATGACGTGCTTCCAGAACCATCAAGGGACTGTCTATTGTGTTGGTGGGTGAGTTTTGCAGCCTTGTTCTATTGTGTTTGTATGACGCTGGCCATGTTGGCCTAATGTTAATAGTGTGCATTTGCTACCAGGTTCTATATTGACAAGGGTGGAGTTCATGACCTACTGGGTCTACTAACTATAGCACAACTAGCCCTGCAGGAGTTCTCTTATGCTGAGAACATATGGACAGGTGTGATCAGTCAATGCGAGGGTGAATACAACACCTACCCAGACTTAAATTCTATCCTTTATAATCAATGTAAGGGGTAGGATTCGTTGGATGGGGAGTTGAAAAAACCCTTCAAACTAAACCTACCCAGGAGTTTTACCCTAGTTTTTGTACTTGCGCATTCCCCTAGCTACTGACCTAGGGAAAGGTCTTGGGGCTTGAGCAAGCCTAGATAATGCATGATGTTATGGAGGATGGAACCTGTTACAATTGGGTTGAGTCCCTATATAAAGGCTTGTAGATGGAGATTTTGGGGCACCGTAAGAAAACAAAGTCCTGTTCCAACATCCACAATGCCTTCTACATAGGCTACCTAAAGAGCTTTGCAGAAGCTCTTGGTGATCCAGGAGAAAGGAGTTTGGCTCATGCAAAATCACAACCAGATTTCGAGACCTTGGATTCACTAGATATTCTAGACCATCCGAGCCCAGGATCCCCCAGAAATAATTGGGGATTCATTTTCTATAACGACTAAGGATCGGGTGGCCCGCAACGTTTGTGGCCAAGATAGTGTAGGTGAGATGCCCCCCACCATGGATGGTAGAGTGTCACGGGGTGAACATCTCATAGCTGAGACTGTGGCCAGCAAGTTGTGGTGGAAGAGGCCTCCTCCGGCTGAGGAAACCCTTAGCACAGGGGAAGAGGAGGGGCGAAAACTGTGACTTAAACTGCAAAGGACATAACCCCCTATTGGTAAGTGTTTTTGTTGAATGCTTGGTTTGTTGTAATCAACTATGCTATGCTATGCTAGATGGCGTAGCATGATGTAGCATGTTCCTTAGGCTAATTTTCTTTGAGCTATTAAAAATATGTTTTAACCACTAGAGAAAGAAGAGGAAGAAGAAGGCGATGAAGAGGTGTCGGCCCTTAGGACAGGGACAATGAATAAAGATGTGCAGTCTCGGAGAGAAAGGCCTTGGTCAAAAGGGAGGGAGTTGCTATAATAGATGCTACACTAGACAAAAGTCGTTGGGTGGATATCTCAGTAGACGAGGTCTAGCATCACCTCAGGCTCGGTTTAGATTAGATACCCTTCAAGATGGATGCAGGCCCTTCTTAGGTTAGTTAATGTTTATCGTGCTAATGTTTATGCTTTTTTGTAGTTTGCATTTGTTGTCCTAGCTGATCACTTCATTCCCCACAATGGAGGCCCTAGATGAGGATGCAACACCCATAGAGGAAGGAAATGGAGAGTCGATGAGGAATAGAGCAGGGAAAGATGATGCACTAGGCAATGGTGTAGGAACGGAAGGTAAAAATAATGTGAAGAGAGACAACCCATGACCACATGGGATTTTGTTTTTTGAAGACTTGTAATTTTGTACTTTTCAATTTTGTGTAACGAATTTTGCAAAAATTGTTTGAAAGACAACAGTTTTGAATAAAGCAAGAGGATTTTACGCTAACTTGTGTATTGCATATGTGTGTTTTATATAAAATGTTCATGTTTTCATTTGCTATTTTTGGGCCATTTTTGGCCATTGCGTAACATCCTAAAGAGATGATGTGTCGACAACTTGAACAATGACCAACTGGTAACTTATGCTACTTTTAGGTCATTTCGAGCCATTGCTAGTTTTAGACCATTTCGGGCCATAGCATAGCATTGCTAGTTTTAGGCCATTTTGGGCCATTGCACATCACTAGTATTAGGTTGTTTTAGGCCATAGCATAGAAGTATGCAAGCAGTTTGTGGGCAAGAAGTAGTGGGGTTGCTATGCTAGGCGAACCTGCTTCTTGACCCGACATGGGTTGAGTAAGACGTAAGGTCGAGGCGTTCCACCAGGGCCTTCATCGATGTTGTCACCTCCTACTTGGGAGGGTAACTTAGTCCATGCATTTTCATTTTGGGGATCAGCTTGCTGAGTTGACCCCTCTATTGGGTAGTCAGTGTAAGTTGCAATAGGCACTTTGTTCTCAGAAGTTATGACCTCCGAGCCTTCTTCCACGCCTATGTTGTGGATCGCTTGCGTTGCTACTTCATCACCATGGATCACCACTTCTCTTCCTGCATAAGGTAGGTTGATTTCCTGGTGTATGGGTGAGGAGACAGCCCTAAGTTATGCTTACCATGATCTCCCCAAGATCAGGTTCAATCTGGGCATTTCCTCAACCATGATGAATGTTGCGTTTGTGGGGAACTGGTCCCCCACTACGAAGTTTATGTGAACTGTGCCTTTCACTATGACTTGCATCCCATTGAACGACCTTAGACAAGTCTTCATTGTGGGTTTGATCTGGTCGACTAAGCTTAGCTTGTCCACAATGGGGAAGGGGATGACATTTTTGGTAGCCCCATCATGAACATGTACCCTTCGAATCTGGTGCTAGCTGACCCGAATTATGATGAAAAGGGGTGCCGTAGTCACTTGACCTCCTTCAGGATCTTTCCTAATGGCATCATTGCAAAAGGTCAATTGAGGTTATTCTAATTTTGCAGGTGTGGGAGAAAGCATGACTAAGTGGATCACTTCTTCTTCTGCTGACATGTCTTCATTGACTGGAATCACTATCAACATGTGAAATAGAGCCTCACGACGTGGGATAGATGTCATGATTAGGTTGTACAAGCTCAATGTAGTGTTTTTTTGTTTTAGAGCTTGTTTAACCTATGTGAGGGTATCTAAGACATCTTGGCCACCCCCTGGTTTGATGCTTTCCTCCTCTTCTATCTGTTTTAGAAGATGAATTTCTCGAGGAGGGTGACTTCGGATCTGGGTTCAGATAGGCTACGTGATCGAGTCGACCTTTGGCTTTGGTTGCAAAGGCACAAATGTAGTGAGCGAAGATGTAGGCTTGGGGGTACCTTTGATGGTACTTCCCTTTGACTTCTTGCCTACGAAGTAGACTTCTCGCCTTGCGGGGTGAGAAGGCTATTCAACTATTTTGCGTGAGATAGGAGCCATCGAGGGCGTTGGCCCCCAGATGACAAATGGAGCTAGAGGTGTTAACAGAGGGGCCACGTGGTCTTGCCAATAGATGGTGCAAAGATGGATTCCCATGGTGGGACTTTCAAGATGAATGGATGCTGCAAGCTTTGACCAACCGCTGGTGGTGCTGGTGCACTGCGTTGAGGCACACGAACCATGAATGGCTACTAGGGTGGCCTAGGATCATTGTCAATGTTGATGGAGTTGATTACATAACCAGCATTGTTGGTGTTGAGGGGATCTGTATAGACATACATAGATTGGTTTTCAGGGTGTACTAGGTTCCTTTCATCCAACACCAGTTTCCCCAGGTCAATTAATCTCGAGATTTCATCCTGTAATGCCAGACAGTAATTCGTGTTGTGACCACATTACTGGTGGTAGTCACAGAACCTATCCAACTTGAAACCCTAGGAATGGGAGACTCATTGGGTAGGGCCAAAGAGGGGTTCCTAAGGAGCTTGCAGTAGCATTGATGTCTCATGATCGCTTCATCCAACATTTTCTTGTGTTGGATATATCCTACTGCCAATAGTTGCTTCAGGATTTTTGAAGGCTTAAGAGGTAGTGGGGTGTAGTTTGAGTGATCCTTGCTCTCAAAGTTAGGTTTGGGTTGTGTAGATGTCTTAGATGTAAGTATAGCAAGTTGTGGCATCTTGCCTTGATTGGGCATGCGGTTAGTCATAGGTACGATCAGTTTCTTACTATTCTTCCACCATTGTTGCTAGGTTTGGGCCTGGCCTTGATTGCCACAGCGGCTACTATCGTTGTTAGGGCTTTATCCTTGTCCTTCTTTGTGAAGTTATTTGTGTAGGTAATGTAGGCCTGGTCTTTGCTTGCCTCAGCCACGTCTTTTATGCTCTTAGTCTGAGCGAAGGCTTGGCTAAGAATGTGAGGAGGGAGGTAATATAGTTTAGACTTGATGAAGTTGTTCACTGTATCCTTAAAGACGGCCATAAAATGGGCCTCCACAATGGGCTCATAGATCTCGTTAAGGGTTGCACTCCAAAATTGGATGAACTTTTGAACTGGCTCGAGAGGATCTTACTTCACGCTCATCAACTAATCCAACATGGTTTCTGGCTTTAAATTGTACTTGAAGCATGTCATGAATTGGGTCACCAGCTCTTCCAAAGTTGAAATGGATGAGAGTGGCAATGCGTGGTACCAATCTAAGGTTGTTCCAGCTAGGTACATGGTGAATACGTGAATGATCATGTACAGCCATTGTTGCAATAGCAAAGATTCAAACCTAAAGGTAACAAGATGTGCATTGACATCTCCCTCCCCATCGTACTTCATGAAGTGTGGAAGAGACATCCCTGGGGGCAGTGTTAAAGCAAGGATTACAAGGCTGATGGGGTCATCCTGGTAGAAGTTCATGACTTGTACTGAGTCAGACCTAGTGTGTTTGAGGTGTCTTATTTTCTTAGTGAGGGTCTGGATGAGCTGAAATGCTTGGTCCAGACCCGACAACATTGTGGATGGTTGGGGAGCTACAGAAGTGACTCCCACCTATGGTATGCTGGGGGTGGCGGTGTGACCCATTGGCAGTACCACTAGAACTACCCCCACAAGCGGTGCTGCTTGTGTTGTCCACCATCCTACAAGTGGTGTTGTGAGGGTAGCAATTGCGGGTTGGGCTACTGGATGGACCACTTGTGTCACCACTAGTGTAGACCATAGCTCTGTGTTGGGTTGTACCATTTGCGAGGATTGGTAGGCTTGAGAGAGAACATATTTAGATATCTACAATAGTTTCGGGATAGGCAAAGAAGTGAATGGGATCCATCATGTGGATAGGAAATGGCCCACCACAGTGGGTGGAACAGATGTAATCGTAGGAATAGATGCAAAAGTCACGTGCGATTGTGAAGTAGGTACGGTATGAACATGTGGCAGAGTAGCTGTGATTGGCTCATGATGTGCTATAGGAATAGACTACTGAATAGTTTGCAAAGGAATAGTAGCTACAAACCAAACAAGAAAAATAGGTGAAAGAGGACATTGAAACGTTGCAGGGTTAACATGGCTACCCATAGCAGTTGTAGCTGCGGGTTGAAGAAGCGTAGGTGTAATCACAAAGGGAACGGTAATAGATAATGAATTGGCCCAGAAGGACTGGGTAGGAGGGATAGGAATGGGGTTGGTTGGATCTTCCTCATATGATTGGGAATCAAGTTCCTCCTATCCGTCCTGAAAGACAGCATCTTGGTTGGATGCTGTGTCTTACTGCTCCTTAAGCCTAGCCAACTGAATTAGTTAGTCTAGAAGCATTTGGTTTGTTTTTGTCAAAGGTACGAAAGCACTGGGAGTAGGAACTAATTCCTTCTCATTGTAGTAAGCGAACGCTCGTGTTGCTGGGCGAATCCCTCAGGTCCTCAATTTTGGATTTTGAGAGATCAATGTATTTCCAACATTCAGCGGTTGTTCAGCACTAGTAGTGCCTTGAACTTTGATGGGAACTTCAACATTGAAAGTGTTAGCGGTAGTGTTCGAAAAATCCATTGTTAAGCAAATAGGTATGCAAGAGGAATGCAAAAAAGAACAAAGAAACTAGAAAGCAACAAAAAGAAGAAGGCTTTACATCTTGCCAGGGTCCTGAGGAACTGTTGAGGTGATCGATCTGTACCACACCAAGCATAAACAACCAAAAAAGGGTGTCATGTTTATGCTAGTGTATAACAGGGTACAGAGCACATGCAAGGCTACCATAAGATGAGCAAGTTAACTAACAGTCAAAGGCTTTGCATCTTGCAGGATCCCCGAGGGACCGTCGAAGTGACCAATCTATACCACTCGATGGGGTACAAAGCGCATGCAAGACTACCGTAAGATCAGCCAGTTAGCTAATAGTCAAAGGCTTTGCATCTTGTAGAATCCCTAAGGGACCATCAAAGTGAGCGATCTGTACCACACGATGGGGTATAGAGTGCATGCAAGACTACCGTAAGATGACCAAGTTAGCTAATAGTCAAAGACTTTGCATCTCGCAGAATCCCCAAGGGACTGTCCAAGCAACCAATATTTACCATGTGATGGGGTATAGAGTGCATGAAAGTCTACCATAAGATAGGCTAGTTAACTAGCGATCGAAGGCCTTGTGTTCTGTGGGGCTCCCGAGGAACTGTCGAGGCAATCGATCTGCACCGCACAAAACTCAAACAACCACAAAAGGATGTCATGTTTATGCTTATGCATATCAGGGTGCGGAAGGCTAACAGAACTACCATGACACACAGAAAAGGAACTAAAAGGCCCTCCTTATAGCACTAGAAAACTGTAGCAACTAAAAACATTGGTGGCTAGAAAACAATGAGGGGTCAACAGGCATGACAGTCTTGACCCTGTATCCACTGGAGGGCCACGTTGGATGTGAGCAGATATGGGGCACCCTAAATGGTCTGGTCAATCAGAAAGGGACTTAATCGGCATCTATATAGCCTTTTGCAACATATAATTTGAAAATAAGAATGAAAGCATGAAGTAATGCTTTAAAATTAAATAAGACAGAAAATAATGTAAAAGATAGCGATAAGCAGGAAACCAAGTAAAATGCAATTAGATAAGTGCACTACTCTGAAGCTACAACTTTGCTCTGTCAAGGTGGATACAGTCGATTGCATAGCATGGTGGAGTGTAGAGATCCTGAGAATAACCAGGATGTGTAGAGCAAAGGTGATTGTGAGCTTGGAGGTGGACTTAGGAGTTGACAATGTGGGACTTCTATCAAGGTGGTAGAAGGGCGATAGAGTAAAATGCTAGTTGAGGATGCTAACTGTTTGCAGTGTCAAATAGAAATCTTATAATGCTCAGTGCTACAATGTGCTAGGAAGAGAGCTTGAGTGCCAGAGACAAGGAGAATCGCTAAATTCCAACCCTTTGAATGTTTCTTGTTGGGGTATTTATAGGTCTAAAGGGCATGCAAAAGGGATGGTTTGGATGCCACGTGCCCTAGACCCACATTGACTTCCTGGTACTGCACATCCCAAACATGACCATTGGACCTACGTGACCATTGTAATGCGAGCCTGCCATGCTATAAATCTGAGTCTGCCATGTCGTAATTATGCCATCAGCATTCGAAGACATGTGCCAATGGTCCAATTAGGTGAAGTGCATTAATGTTGCATAACCACCGGCATGCTTTGCTATGCTTTGTAGCATAGCATGCTCGTTGTAGCGTAGCATGCTTGGCATAGCGTAGCATCTTGTCGTGCATTCTGCTACATGAGGACTGCATACTTGCTACGCTATATAGCATAGCACAGTGTAGCAACTGGTCTTAGTCACAAAAAATTTGCCAATCTATGAACTTTGTTTCCTACACTGTGAGACTTGCAAGCTTGCCAATCTTTTCCCTTTCAAGTTGCCTTCTATCACTTCCACAAAATTGCTACACCTCGCTGCACCATGTAGCTCAATGTAGGGTAGTAGCAGACATGGTCCACCACTTCCTTATGGAGAGGGACGTTGAAGGACTCACAGTCAGGCAAGGGAATTGGTTGTATCACTTTTACCCTGCTATGTTATGCTGCGTAGTGTAGCATAGTGTGGCACTTTGTTCTGCAATCATTTTCTAAAGCTTGCTATGCTACATAGCGAGGTGTAGCTTAGCATAGCAAACTTTGTGACTTAGAAAACTTCCCAAACTATTTTGTGCATCCGGGGTATTGCTGACAACTCCACGCATTGCTCCTGAGTAGGTTGTCGGCTGGGTAGACTACTTAGGTGGATGGGCCGGATGATCCATAGAGCTTGTTTACACCTAAAGTAGAAAATTTGCTGAACTAGTCGACCTGCGTTCAGGGCATTCTCCTCCTAAAAAATTGCCATAGCACTGCATGAATTGCAAGACCTGGTGAAGCCAGAATGAATTTGAATTTTTTGGGGTGTTTCAAATATCATTATTATTGATCATTTTTATTTATTTGATGCATTAAGTTATAAACAATTTTTTCTAAATGAGATCGTAAATAGATCATAAATGAGATTAACAATAAGATCATGAATCACTTCTTGAGAAGATAATCCATTTCCTATCATAATTTAAAATTAAATTCTAGAATAGTATTTTTAACAAACATTATAAATAATTTTAAGAAATTGGAGCACAGTCCCTTTACAATAAAGTTTTTGACATTGTTTCTGAGACCAAGTAAAATTAGGTTTTTCATTAAGATCCTTGATAAGGTAATTTGTTATTCATTTTACATTAACTGATTGAGATAAAGACTTGAGTGTGTATTCAATTCCTTTCTTCTTCAATTGAGTAAGAAACTCATGTACACTAAGTCAAATATAGTAGCACATTTTTCCTAGCATGATGTCATATTTTCTCTTAAACATCTTTAGTTCATTTTCATTTAAAAAATTTCCATCCCTTATAAGTTCTCCATTTAAGTCCAGTATAACTATTTTTCCTTATTCTATTTTTGAATTTATATTTGCAAGTATCCATAATATGTGCAATAGCTAACCATATCATTTTTTTAATTTAAGATATATCGAAACTAATTTTTAAATATTGATAATACATATTAAAAATTACAATATTCATCGTAATAAACATGAAAACAAATCAATATTAAAAGTGTTAATATGACTAAAAAACATGCCAATGTGAAAATAATGAAATAGAATTAAAGATAGTTATTTAACATTATAACCATGTTGTATATTAGTTAGAGACATTTCATATATCACATAGGATTATCCTTCTATACATTAGTATATCTGATGCCCTAAATGATATTTTCCTTCTACATATAATATGTAGTACATAAAATAATACATAAATACCATAGTCATATCCACTTCTCTATTGTGATATATTTATTTAAAATAATTATCTTGATAGTTGCTGATGAAATTAACCCTCTCTATTTTGAATAATATATTCCTTCTCAAGGTACTTAAAAATAATATCAATTTTCTCATTGCATTTAACATTACTATGAAGATAATTCATGATTAATATTTCACTTGCTAACATATCAACAACAATAAGAACTCAATAAAACATACTCCTTTCAACTTTGATGTTTACAAGAAAAAATGTTTTTTTGTAGTTGTTAAATGTAATGCCTCTTTGCTATGTCAAGGTTAAGATACTTTGTCTTAATCTCAACTCCCTGTCTACTTTATATATTCTATTTAATTTGGATAATAATGATGGTTATGAAAAATTATACCTTAAATGAAATTTTAGGATTGATTGCATCCTTTGAAAATAGTATCTAAATATTGTATCTTCTAGCTTGTTTTGGTCTTAAGCTTCTTAAATCCTTTATCATGAGACCATCACCATCCATCAAAATCAATACCTCATTACAACATTATGGAAAATGCACTACATCATAAGTTGCAACTTCATTTTTCAAAATATTTCTTTTAATTTATGTAGTTAATAGGAATTAAAGCATATATGTTAGACATATCAAATCTATGTTAGGAGGGTAGATATCAAGAAATGAACTAACATAATATTATTATTGTAAGCAACACCTACTTAGACATAATAACTCTATCATTTTCCTAATTTGAAATGATATGACAATATAATATACAGTCATACTTTATTTATCAAGACATTTAATAGAACTCTAACTATCATTTGTACAAATGTACACAAAATTATATATATAATTAATATATCTATTAATGAAATGTCAATAAGATAGTTATGTTGATGCATGCCTATCGACGTAGCCTTATCGACACATATTAGGATGCATTAGTCCATGTGCATCAATGCTAATCCACCCATTTCCTATATAAGTGTGCATACCTACTAAATTTATGATACCATTTGGTCAATACCTTAGCTAGACACTTGGTGACATTTTTCACTTGGGGAATGAGGCTTTGACCACTTATGAGGCATTTTTTAGTCTCAAAAGTATAAAGTATGTGAAATTACCCACTCTGGATGACAATCTTCACATTTACATTGACATTTTACCTTGGGTTTCATGGGGTGAAAGCTACATGATGAAGATTGGCTTAAACATGCAAATTTTTGTGGTGTTTCAATGGCCCCTTTTTGTTGATACTTGGAGGATTGACTCAAGAGGCACCAACAAGGAATTCAAAACACCACTTCATATTATAATGTTACAATTCATATAGGTCACATTAGAATCAAGCTATCTAGCTCACCAAAGTTGCTAGTTTAAGGTTGTGGTGGATCATGGTACCAATTTAAGGTCCTAGTAGGCTATGTTACCAATTTAAGGTCATAGTGGACCATTGAAAGTAGGCTCTCTTGTCAATAATTTATCAACTACATGTAATATGGCTTTAGATAGGAATGATTGAGAAAATTGGCTAGCTCATTCACATCCATGTTGGCTATTCTTAATGCTCCATTTCCAAATGCTCTAGTAATAATGAAGGTTCCTTCCCAGTTGGCTAAGAATTTGTCCATGTGCTTGCAAATGTCCTTGAGGACTAGGTCATCCTCCTTTATCTTGTGCATGGTCAAGTTATGGTAATGCTACTACTTTAGCCTCTCCTGATAGTATTTGATGTAAGTAACCACTTGCATACTTTGCTCCTCCATTGAGCCCAGGGCCATTGTCCACAACTTCTTACTCTAGTTGTCATTGATGAAGTTGGTCAAGGCTACTCAGAGTGATGGAATTTCCAATTCAAGAAGTAAAAAAACTTTAAAATCATAAACCAAACTATAAGGGGTCATGCTACTTTCCATGTGATAGGTACTTCTATATGTTCATAGTGCATGAACAAGCTACTCATGCCACTTGTGTTTGCTATTGTTGAGCATCTTTTTAAGTAAGTTGATGATGGTCTTTTTGTTGCCTTATGCTTGTCCATTGGCTTGAGGGTAATAGGGTGATGAGAAAGAATTATTAATACATAGGATGTGAAAAAAATATTTCATCTCATGGCTACTAAATTTTGGTTTATTGTCTGTAACTATGGTCATGGGTATGAAAAAATAGGCTACAATGTTTTCTAAGATGAATTTACAAACTTACTCGGATGTAGTCTTCCTTAGGGGAATAGCCTCAACCCACTTGGTAAAGTATTCGGTTGTGGTGATGATGAAGCTATGCCCCATGGAAGACTTAGGCATTATAGGTCCAATGATATCCAACCCCCATCATCGAAATGGACATGTGATCTGAGTGGTGTGTAACTTAGTCAATGATACATGTATAAGGTTTCTATATGATTGTCATGTGTCACATTGCTTAACCTTCTATAGGCAATCATTTTCTATATGGGGCCCATGGTAGCCTAACCATCTAATCTTAGTGGTCATAGCTCTAGGTCCTATATGTCCTCCACAAAAATCTTCATGAACCTTTCCTAGGACTATTCTAGCTTTGGTTTTACCTAAGCACCTTAGGAGTATGCCATTATAGGATTATCAAATTAATGTTGTTATCACCCATGATGACATACTGCTTTGATCACTTACATATGACATCCTTTTGAGCAGTATTTAGGCCTTGTTAGGATTCACCATGCATAAGGTAAAATTTGATATTATCATACCACTGCCTAGCAAGAGCAGTATGAACAACAACCATAAAAGTATCCTTAGTGTTCTGCATGATGGGAGTAGCACAATTCATGGTTAATGTGGGAAACTTACTAGATACATCTAGCATCACAATAAGGGCTAACATTGTAGTTTCATTAGCTATGGCATTCTCATTTTGGGGTATGTATTGGATATCAATGTCTATGACTTGTTATAACAATTTCTTTCCTAGGTCACAATATGGTTGTAATTCTTTGGCTTTACATTCATATACTTCAGTTACTTGGTTAACCATGAGTTTTGAATCACATTTGATTACTAAGCATCTAATTCCTAGGTTTTGAGCTACTATCATTCCTCTAATCAAACCATCATGCTCCACTATGTTGTTGGTACATGGGAACTCAAAATGATAGGCGAAGGGTCAGATTTCACTAATTATAAATGTTATGATGTCAATGGCACTAGCCCCATGGGTATTTGAAGCTTTTTCACAGTGCAACATGGCCTGGCCTCATAAACCTCAAGTATTTAGCTAACTATGTTAATATGCTCATTAGGGAACTCAAGATCTATGGTTGCTTAGTCATCAATAGGTAAAACTATGAGTTTTATGGTTATAGCTTGACCTTTTTTTGAGGATTAAGAGACATAATGAAGGTCAAATTCCATGGTTATGGCTTTCCATTGGGCTATATAACTACTTTCATAAATGCTGGTCATTATGGTTGTAAGTATGTTGTCTTTGCAAATGACATTGACTTGGCTTTTGAAGAGGTGGTGTCCTCATTTCTTTAAAGAGAAGACTAATGCTAGACAATACTTCTTCACTTTCATGTATCAAGCCTCATTGGCAACTGATGCATGGCTAAGGTAATATATAGGCATTTATACTTTGTCATCATGTTTTTGATAGAGTAGGGAGGAAATGGATGTATCATAGATGAAATACCATCAAATCTAGGCCCTCGTGTCTCCACTACAAATTTGTCTAAGTGTCAACATAAGGCACATTTTTCTAAGTGTTGGGCCAATGCTCTCCACTACTAGGACTATGCTCCAAAGCATAGTTAGCATAGTCTGCAACACTAGTCTAGATTTACAAGATTTTTCTAAGTGTCAACAGTAGCTACAAATTTTTCTAAGTGCCAAGAATACACTCTCCACTATCGGGACTATGCTCCAGAGCATAATCAACACATAAATGACTAGTTTTGCAAATTTTCCTAAGTGTCAAGCCAGTTGTTGCAAAGCCTATTTAGCATTGAAAAAATAGTTTGGAAAATTTTCTAAGTTCTAAGCTCTAGAGCATAGTGAACGTAGTCTGCATGAAGACACTAGTTTTGCAAAAATTTTCTAAATACTGAGAATACACTCTCCACTACCAATACTACGCTCCAAAGCATAGTCAGCATAGTCAACATCAAAGCGCAATTTTTTGCAAATTTCTTCTATCTATTACAACTACACTGAAGAGCTTAGTCCAGCATAGTCCACTAGAGGCTTGATTTTGCAAAGTGTAGTCAAGTGTAGTCATCCAAAATAGGCTCTAGAGGCCTCTATAATGTAGCATAGACATCTAGATCAACTTCAACACACCTCTAGCAAGAAAGATCAACTTGATTTGTTTTTGCATCCTCCATTTGTCCCCAAATTGTACCCATGCTCAACACCACTTGAGAAACTGGGCAGCATAGTCTAGGAGTGTAGTCTTCAAACTTGTGCTATTTTACATTTTGTAGGTACATTGTAGTCTTCTCAACACTCACATATGAAGTTGGGCAATGTAGTCATAGCTTGGTAGTCTCACAGGGTCCATTGGAACACACTAGCGAAACACCATTTTCTTCAATGGAGAGTGTTGTAGGGTGTAGCGTAGTCCCAACTACCCCACTACCTTATGGCGTCCACTTCAAAATTCATGGAAAACCTAAACCTATAAAGATCCCACCATTCTACCTTTTAGGGGTTGGAATTTGAGCATTTTTGGCATTTTGGCATTCCCAAAGTGCATTCAACATCTAAGCAAAGTAAGGCATTCCAGCACCATTGCACACCAATGCAGACCACTGTAGACCATGAGACACTACAGCAACCAACCTAGTAGGCACAGACACCATGATAGAATATCTATCTTCATGGCCAAACACCTTAAGACTATGATTGTACCGCCTGAAATCGTCGGTCCCCGGTTGGAAGGAAAAACAGAGACCACGGGATCGTAGGACGGGCACAGATGACCCTACCTTCGCCCGAGGGCGTGCTGGAAAGCACGAAGGTAGGGTACCTTGGGTGGTCCGCACGCGGATCAAACAAGGATTTCCCCGAGCGCCACCGAAGTGTTATACGTTGGGTTATACGTAAACTGTGTAATGGGCGTAAACAGAGCGAATAGTGAAAACAGGGCGTAAACAAAGTGTAAACAGCGTAACAGCGTAAATGAGGCATTTATACAGTGTTGGGCATATACAGCGTAAACAGTGAAATAGATGCAGCGTAAGCATAGATGGGCGTAAATAGTGTCGGGCGTATACAGCGTAAACAGAGTGTAAAGCGTAAACAGGGTTTAAACAGGGCATAAAGCGTAAATAGCGTAAACATAGCGTAGACAGCGTAAAGCGTAAAGCGTAAATAGGGTTTAAACAGCATAAAGCGTAAAGCGTAAACAGAGTTTAAATAGTGTAGACAAATGTAAACAGTGTAATAATGACGCTGTAAGAAAACAGGTTTCGAGGTACTGGTCTTAACGCAGTTGTGCGTGTACACAAGGTGGACGTAAAGCCCTGGTGGGTGCTGGGCGGCTGGGCTGGGTTATGCTGTGGATGCAGCGTAGACACTCTCCACGACTTACAAGTATTGCAGCGTAATTGTTCCTGGGTGTGTTCCGGTAAATTTTTCCGACCCTGAAAACGTGGAAAACTGGGCTTTTTATAGGGGGAAGGGTTACCGGGAAAATCGGGTTGGGAGACACGTGGGGTGCCGACCGGGCGTGTACATTTAGAAACATGGTATACGCTGGGTGTAGACGCTGATGAATGATGGCGTATACACTGTTGGCATTGTTGTCTGATGCTGGCGTATACGCTGTGGGGTGCTGGCGTCTACACTAGGCGTATACGCTGTGGGGTGCTGGCGTCTACGCTGGGCGTAGATGCTGTGGGATGTTGGCGTCTACGCTGGGCGTGGACGCTGTGGGATGCTGGCATCTACGCTGGGTGTAGACGCTATGGGATGCTGGCGTCTACGCTGGGCGTAGACGCTGTCGGATGCTGGGGTATATGCTGTTGGATGCTGGCGTCTACGCTGGGCGTAGACGCTATGGGATGTTGGCGTCTATGCTGGGCGTAGACGCTGTCGGATACTGGCGTATACGCTGTTGGATGCTAGCGTATACGCTGGGCGTATACGCTGTTGACACTTAGTAAAAATCTGCACCTTTGATGTTCAAAGCTCTCTAAAGTCACCTCGTTTGGCATCAGAGAAGCTTGTGCTTGCCAGTGGATTGCTGGGACCCGCTCGGTGTTGAATAGTACAAAGCTCCAAATTTTGTGGTGTTTCATTGGCCCCTCTTTGTTGACGCTTGGAGGAATCGACCCGAGAAGCATCGACAAAGAATTATAAAACACCACAAGCAAACAAGGAGCAAGCATCGACCTTTTGCACCTGGCCAGATGTCATCGCACTTTGTTTAGTCGTACTTAGGATTGGGGGAATGGGATGTGTGGTTGCGCGAGGGATTGTGCTAGATATGTATGTCATGTTGATCCTTGTCGAGAGCAATTTGTTAGCAGACTGGGAGTTCAGACATGAGGTGGGCGGCCTTTGGCGAAACAAGACTCTTGGTTAGTGTTCAAGAGGACTTGTTGGCATGACCAAAGCCACGTGGAAGTATGTGTTACATTCTTTGGAAGAACAACACCCTTCTTTGGGGAAACTATTGACGGAAAGCCAAATTCATGCAACGGGATGTTACTTGAGCTATTGAGACATGAGTGTTTGTATCCAAGATAGCTGCCTTCCCACCTGGGGCTTGTATGGAAAGTGCCAAGGGTCTTGGTTTTTTTTTTTGAAGCTTGTACTCATGCTCATGTGTTACATTGCGACTGCTCAAAGGTTTTGGGTTGTACGGGGTGTATCTGGGAACTAGGGATGTACGTGTGAACAGATTGATTAGCCTGGTTACGTGCGTTAGGAACAATGTGGCCCCTTGTCACCATGATGAAGTGTATCTGTGTACGAGCATGACTGGGTGTCATCCTGCAAACACAACTCCAAGAAAACAAGAAAACCACAAGTGAACGTGTGAGGTTAAACTTCAGGCATGAATGTGACGAATGGAAATGGAGACACCATGTGAAGCTTAAAGCAAACAGGATTAGCAGCAGTAATGTTATCAGCGCCGGTGTGATGAACGATGCAAAAGAAATGAACCTGCTAGTTTATAGTCGTAGCGGATTGTCGTGGATTAGTTTTACGTCATAACCCATTGGACGTTGCCCGTTTAGTGTCATGGCGGACGGTACGTTGCCACTTTAGCGGACTGTGAAGAGACAAGCTAATTTATGGTCTTAGCGGACTCTTATGAACGAGTGTGATAGTTTTAGTGTCATGTCAGACAGGTGCTAGTTTATTGTCATTGCGGACACTGTGTGGTATCAATTTATTATCATGATCCAGGACTGTTCTGTGGTATTAGTTTTAACTCATAATCCAGGACTGTTCTATGGTATCAGTTTATAGTCGTGACTCCAGGACTATTCTGTGGTATTAGTTTTAAGTCATAATCCAGGACTGTTCTGTGGTATCAGTTTATCGTCATGATTCCAGGACGATTGTGGTATCAGTTTTAAGTCATGATCCAGGACCGGCTGTGGTCATAGGCATGTGCGTCCATATGATCCTGTAAACAAAAGCAACTAGAGAAAACAGTGTTAAATAGCAACTGCAGAAAACACGAACTGAAATGCACAAGTGAAAAGATGGTAGTTTAAGGCCTTTTCGGGCCACGTGTCCTAGTTTAAGGCCTTTTCGGGCCACATGCAAGTGTGCAAGCTAGTGCAATGCAAACTAAGGTGATGTATGCACAACGAAAAAAGGTGAAGAGTGGGCGGGGATTAGACGTGTCTTTGGCTGCAAGGGAGCCTTGATCGTGCGATTGTTTCCTAGCCGGATGTGGCTTTGGAAGTGTTTTAGGCTTAGGCTCAGCTGGGAGGCTTACAGTTTTTGCCACTCGTTTGGGCATGTTGGTTTTAAGTGTTGCAGTTGTTGCCACTCGTTTGGGTGTTTTGTTGGTTGCCACTCGTTCAGGCATTTTGGCTCTAACTTTTGCGTTCGTTGCCACGTGAATTGCATCAAGACGTTCTTCTTTCAAGACCTGTGCCATGTCTATGTGGTGGTCAGCTTGAGAGAGAGTGTTTTCACCATGTATAATGACTTGTCTGCCTTCGTATGGAAGGCGGATTTCTTGATGTATTGGTGAGGAAATGGCTCGTTGTTGTGCTAGCCAAGGTCTACCAAGAATCATGTTGAAACTAGGCATCTCTTCTATGACAGTGAATTCCGCGCTGGTGGGGAATTGTTCTCCTGCCACAAAAGCTAAGTTGATTGTGGCCTTGACTGTGACACGTGACCCGTTGAAGGATTTTAGAAATGTGGTTTCTGTTGGCATGATCTCATCTGCCATGCCTAGTTTGTCGATGATGGAGTAGAGAACTACGTTTGTTGCCGCGCCATCATCAATGTGCACTCTGCGAATGGTGCATTGCCCAACACGTATGCTTATTGACAATGGAGCTGTTGTGACTTCCCCTCGTTCGGGGTTGACTTTGACTGCATCGTCGCGGAAGGCTAAGGTGTTGGAGCCCAATTTTTGTGGCGTGTGTTGCGAAATCATTGCATGGATGGATTCCATGTTAGCAGGGAGATCCTCTGTAACAAGAATGGACGCTAATGTTTGTGCTAATGCTTCACGATGAGCTGATGACGTCATAACCAGGTCGTACAAGCTCATGGTTTTGCTCTTTTGTTTGAGTGTTTGCTTTACCTGGGCCAGTGTAGCTATGAAGTCCGTCGTTGTGCTGGTTGCCTCAGTGTTGGTCAAGGGATTAGGCTTGATCTATTTGGGATTAGGGGCAGGGCCCCCTGCATTCAGTTGCTGTGTATTACGTGTCACTTGTTGTTGCTTCGTTGTCTTCTGTTGCCATTTGTTTTGTTTGCCCGTGTTGTTAACAAGGTCGACTCTTGAGGGGGAAGAGGTTGAGACATTGCCAATGATTGGGCTCTGAGTAGGTGAGGTGTCATCGTGTGGTGGCACCTTCGAGTTTTTCCAGTTTAACATCTTAGCGGACGTTTGCGGTGGTACTTTGACCACGAAAGGTTTTGTCGGTGCTTGGGTTGCAGTGAGTTTTTCCAGTTTAATGTCTTAGTGGACGTTTGCGGTGGTACCTTGAGCACGAAGGCTGTCTTTGGTGCCCGGGATTGCATTGAATCTTGCCAGTTTAACGTCTTAGCGGATGTTTGTGGTGGTACTTTGACCACGAAAGGTTTCGCCGGTGCTCTAGGTGGCACCTTGATGACGAAAGGTTGTTGTACAGGTTTAGGCTTACTGTCTATGCCAATGGAGTTTATGGCATAGAAGGTTTCGTCTGTGCATGGTCGATTTAGGGTGTGGATGTTTAGTTGGCCCCGTCCCATCATTGCTTGTAGATCATCCTGTAATGCACGGTAGGTGTCAGTGTTATGACCGAACATCTGGTGGTAGTGATAGAATTGGTCTAACTTGAAATTTCGTGGAACCGGGGGCTCGTTTGGCGCTGCTGAGGTGGGGTTCCTCAGTAGTTCGTAGTACCTGTCATGTCGGCGGCGAGCATTCTCCGCTACGTGTTTGTATTGGATTTGCCCGGCTTTGAGGAGGTGCTCTAGTAGTTCAAAAGGTTGTGCGGGTAGAGGTATGTACTTAGAGTGATCCTTGGGCTGAAAGTTGGACCTTGAGATGGCCCCTATAGTTGTAGGCGAGTTGGTACTGGTGTTTGTTGTTTTTGTGCTTGCAGCCACAGTTTCTGTTGTTGCCATTTGTTTGACAATGTGTTGGTTCCTGTAAGCCACATAGGCGGGATCATTGCTGGCTTGTGCAGCTTGTTCAATGTTCACGATCTGTGTGAATGCTCGGCTCAATGTTTGAGCGCTTAGGTAGTACAGTTTTGACTTAATGAAGTCATTCACGGCTCCCTTCAAAATCGTAAGTAAATACTTTTCAGGGATGGGCTCATGAAGTTCATTAAGGGCTGCACTCCATCATTGTATGAACTTTTGCACAGGCTCAAGGGGTGCTTGTTTCACCTGTATCAGACTGTTTAATGTAGCTTCAGGCTTGATGTTGTACTTAAACCTGGTAACGAACTGATGTAATAGATCCTCTAGAGAGGATATGGAGTTACTAGGCAGGGCTCGGTACCATTCTAAGGCTACACCTGTTAGGGACATAGCAAACACACGCATGATTGAGTGGGGCCAAGCTTGAAGCAACAAAGTTTCTGATCGGAATGTGACCAGGTGTGCGTTTGGATCCTCCTTCCCATTGTACTTGGTTAGCTGGGGCAATGTGATTCCCTTAGGTAAAACTAGCGGTGGCACTGAAGAGCTAATTGGATCGTCGCGGTAGAAATCCAGTACTTTAACTTGTTCAGTGTTGTCAGCTTTGAGTTGTTTTACCTGATCAACCAACGCTTGCAGCATCTGTTTCGCTTCTGCCCACTCTTGAGCGGTAGGCAGGTTAGTTGGTTGGGAAGGTTGCTGGGTTGTAATTTGTTGTTGTGGAGCGATGTTCAGAGTTGCGGTTGTGGGGTGTGGCACGTTGAAGTGAGTGGGTTGTTGAACAAGGGGTATGGCCCCTTGCCTAGCCACAAACTATGAAGTGACACCCTGGATGTGCAGGGCCGATGTAGTGAAAGTGGCCCCATGCGTTTGCATGCTCGTTGAGGCCTAGTTGGTGACCGTCTATCCCATGTGAGGATGGAACGATGGGTTGACGTGAGTATGGGGACTGAGGGTGTGGTGTGAATCCTCAGGTTCAGAGTATGCTTCGAAGTTATCTTGGTCATGTTGGTTTTGGGGCTCCTCAATGGGTCGCCGGGTGTTTTGGCTCCTTGCCAGAAGGAGCTGGGAGATGAGCGTGTGTTGAGGCTCAGGGAGGGGAATGATTTCATGTACGGAAGGGATAAATTCGTGGCCTCCCATGTACACGTGCTCGAAGGTCCATTTTGCCTCTTGCTCGGTGTGGTCAAGAGGAAGGTTAACTTGAATCTTCACACAGATAAAGTTGTATTACTCCTATGTGAGGAGTACGAAGGTGTGTGCATTGGAGCTTTGGGATGGTTCCATGATGGTGGCGGGACAGCGTATGAGCTGGTTAATAAGTGTGCAGCGTAGACGCTGGCGTAACCATGCAATGTAGACGCTAGCGTAAGTGTGCAGCGTAGACGCTGGCTTGAGTGTGCAGCGTAGATGTTGGCATAAGTGTGCAGCGTAGATGTTGGATTGAGTGTGCAGCGTAGACGCTGGCGTAAGTGTGCAGCGTAGACACTGGCGTAGGCATATGCTGAACAGCGTGTAGCGTAACGCGTGTGTTGGACAACGTAAACAGGGTTTGTGTAGCGTAGATGCTGGCTACAACGTAGAATGGAGCGTAAAGAGACAGCATATACGCTGGGAGGTTTTGGGGTAGAGTCAGCGTGAACGCGGTAGCGTAGACGCCGAGAACTCTGAGGCCGTTTTTAGGTGCAGGCCCTCCTTCTAGCGCCAATTTCTATACCTCCTGAAATCGTCGGTCCCCGACTGGAAGGAAAAATAGAGACCGCGGGATCGCAGGACGGGCACAGATGATCCTACCTTCGCCCGAGGGCATGCTGGAAAGCACGAAGGTAGGGTACCTTGGGTGGTCCGCACGCGGATTAGACAAGGATTTCCCCGAGCGCCACCGAAGTGTTATACGCTGGGTTATACGTAAACTGTGTAACGGGCGTAAACAGAGCGAACAGTGAAAACAGGGTGTAAACAAAGTATAAACAGCGTAACAGCGTAAACGAGGCGTTTAAACAGTGTTGGGTGTATACAGCGTAAACAGTGAAACAGATGCAGCGTAAGTGTAGACGGGCGTAAACAGTGTCGGGCGTATACAGTGTAAATAGAGTGTAAAGCATAAATAGGGTTTAAACAGGGCGTAAAGCGTAAATAGCGTAAACAGAGCGTAGACAGCGTAAAGCGTAAACAGGGTTTAAACAGCATAAAGCGTAAAGCGTAAAATGAGTTTAAACAGCGTAGACAAATGTAAACAGCGTAATAATGACGCTGTAAGAAAACAGTTTTCGAGGTACCAGTCTTAACGCAGTTGTGCGTGTACACAAGGTGGACATAAAGCCCCGGTGGGTGCTGGGCCGCTGGGTTGGGTTATGCTACGGACGCGGCGTAGACACTGTCCACGGCTTACAAGTATTGCAGCGTAATTGTTCCTGGGTGTGTTCCTGTAAATTTTACCGACCCTGAAAACGTGGAAAACTGGGATTTTTATAGGGGGAAGGGTTACTGGGCGTGCCGACCGGGCGTGTACATTTAGAAACATGGTATACGTTGGGCGTAGATGCTAGGCATAGACGCTCGGCGTATACGCTGATGAATGCTGGCCTAGACGCTGGGCATATATGTTGTTGGCACTGCTGTCCGATGCTGGCGTATACGCTGGCGTATACACTATGGGGTGCTGGCATCTACGCTGGGTGTAGACGCTGTGGGATGCTGGCGTCTACGCTGGGCGTAGACGCTGTGGGATGCTGGTGTCTACGCTGGGCGTAGACACTGTTGGATGCTGGCGTATACGCTGTTGGATGCTGGCGTCTATGCTGGGCGTAGACGTTGTCGGATACTGGCGTATACGCTGTTGGATGCTGGCGTATACGCTGTTGGATGCTGGTGTATACGCTGGACGTATACGCTGTTGACACTTAGTAAAAATTTGCACCTTTGATCTTCAAAGCTCTCTAAAGTCACCTCGTTTGGCGTCAGAGAAGCTTGTGCTTGCCAGTGGATTGCCGGGACCTGCTCGGTGTTGAATAGTACAAAGCTCCAAATTTTGTGGTGTTTCAATGACTACTCTGCCTATTACATCTATTTGTACACTGTGTACCTCCTCACCTTTCTTGTAATTAACTATGCTCTCCTTGTTTGGGGTGGTTCCGCTCTCTTTCTCACTCTCTCCCTATGCATTTCTTCTAGCATTTTATTTTCATTCTAGCATTTACTCACAATTTTTGTTATTTTTGCATGTAATTGTGCATTGATACCTCTGTGTTCAAGGGAAATCCTTGACTATGCTTAGCTTTGTTGACATCATTGATGCTACAAAAATCATGCAAGCCCTTAACAATGTTATGCCATCGCATGTAGTAAGTCCTAGTTTGATCGACAAGACCATTCTAAGCATCCCATCTCAACTTCCAATAGGCCATCACGTGGATGTAGGGTTAAAGCTATGTTCTCGCAAACCTCTCAATGTTCCCATTCTAGCATTTGAAGGTTTTAGTCACTACAATGTTTTGGTACTAGCAGGATGACAAGTGTCATTTTCTTCTTTGGATGTTCCCTTGCATGCTTTCTCTACCACCATTGTTAGCTTTAGGCTAGTGTAGACCCAACACTCCTGTGGACTTGCCCCATGCAGTAGCTAGATCTTGGGCTAGCACTGGCTTCGTCTATAAACTAGCTAGTGTAGACTAGTCCCCATCATCGATTTCCCTAGAATTCTACATGGCAACCCCAAAGTGTACATCCAACACTTAGCTAAACTTTTGGTGCTTAGGAGAGTGTAGTTGGCTCTCAACATAGAGAGCATAGTTGGCTCTCATCATAGAAAGTGTAGTCCTAGAGTTGGCAATTTTCAGTAGCTTTTGTAGTTAGTTATTTTTCACAATTTTTACACTTAGCCATTTTTTTTCATGTTTTATCCTTATTTTCTTTCTTGCAATTCCCATACTTAGCCATTTTTCTATAGTTTTTATACTTAGCCATTTTTCAAAAAAATTTCAAAGTTAGCCATTTTTCCTCCTCTTACACTATGAACTTTGAGCAATGTTCGGCATCAATTCCAAATACACTTTCTATCCTACCTACATAACAAGAGGATAAAATCGACCACTCTGGTAGTCTTGCTATGGAAAAGGCAGGGTAGTCCCTCAGGCTACATCACCAAGAACCCAAGTATGCAATGCTCAATGATGAGCAATATAACTTCATTTGGATGCAACTCCAAGTGGGTCTATTTGTAGACCACTAAAACATGGAGGCTAAACAAAGTTATGAGCTCATACACTAAAATGAACAGGAGTACTTTCCCTTCACTATTGATTTCATCCTACTCACCAAACCTTATCGGTGGATGCTTGCCTAGCTCATTTAGGCTAGTGAACGTGATGTAGGGACTGACTATGAGAAGCCCCTATAAGAAGAGTAGGATGAGTTTAAGGCTTGTTCAAGGCACAAGGACTCATTTCATACCTCCTTCAAGTGGAAAATCTCTACTTTTGTTCTTCCATAGTCCCACTCATCTGTCTTCTTAGAGACAGTGATAACCCCAATGTCACCTCCCAAGTCAATGCCTATGGTGGTGACCCACCAAACCCAGCACATGTGCTAGGATGCAGTACCTCCCTTCAATGTGCCCTTTTTGGTGCAACCACAGCCTATTCAAGCTTCCTTGCTGGTAACTATTATGTCTACACAACCTTACATTCACATCATGAACCCCTCCCAACACCAAATGGCTTAGGCATCACACATCATGGCTATTTCATTGGCATCTTCCATGGCAACTGAAACCACCAAATCAATGGTGGGCTCCAATCACTATGTCCATGACATAGCCTATGCAACAAACATCCTACATGGCTCCACAATCTACAGCTAGGTTATGGGCCACAAAAATGATATAGTGGGTAACACAACCAATGTATTCTACCACAACATCCTTGAACTTCGATTAGGCATTCCAGCTCATTCAGACCTTAATAGAGGAGGTCAAGCTGCTTAAGGTTGCCTCCTCTAAAATAGTCCATGTGATGGACTTCTACCAAGATCATTTGACTAGTTTTGCTATTCCACCACTAACACTACCAATTGGGCTCCCACTCCCCCAATTCATCAAATACAACAGTGAAGAGGATTCCAATGTCTACCTTGTAACATTTTGGTCTGAGTGCCTTTCACTGCAAGCATGGCAACACACCATCATACATGTGTTTTCCATGTCTTTAATTGGCAAGGCATTGGACAAGTACCATGAACTACCTAGGGCCTCCATTTCTTCTTTGGAGGATCTCCTTAGCCAATTCTTCACATGCTTCAACTATAACTTGAAGCTAGAGGAAACCCTAGACTAGCTCATGTAGATTAAGTAGGCCCACATAGAGCCCATGTAGAAATTCATTCAACACTAGGGTACTTTACTTAATGAAATATGCAAGCGAATTGTTGAAATGCACCTACTAGCAATCTTCAAAGGTGCAATGAATGACTTTATTAATTCAAAGTTGTATTATCTAGCCTTGTAATCCTTGAGGCAAGCATTCACTCAAACTAAGAGCATTTAGGATGCGATGAAAGCTAGCAAGGACCTATCCTACATGGCCTACAAGAACCTCCATGTCAAGAAGGACAAGGACAAGCAAAAACCAGCCATAATAGTGGCAACGGTGGCCAACAAGGGGAAGCTAACTAACCCTAAACTCATGGTAAGGCCACCCAAATCTCCAGCCAACAACAAAGATTTCATCCCTAGAACTGCTGCAAGCAACTAGCCTACATCAACAATGTCATAGGCCAAGCTACCCCAAGGCTCCACTTTGAGTGCAGTGACCAATCAAATTACAACCTATTAGCCCTAACGTCATTGGAACTCTTGGACCAATTGCTCAAGGCTGGATGAGTCCAATACAAGTAGATATCTGAGGAAGCTCATAAGAGAGATGATAAATATTTTGAGCTCCTTAGAAATCCCTCAACCATAGCCCCCAATAGGCCTCTGATACTAAAGCATTTCAGGCTAGATAGGTTCTGCCATTACCATCAATTGTCTAGCTAGAACATTGACTTCTGCATGCCTCTATAAGATGACATCTAATGCATGATTAACAAAGGCAAGTTGGTGCTTGATGCCACCAACCTACTTCATCCTCAAAACCAATCGATGAGAGTTTGAAAGGATCCTCTAAACATGGGTGATGTAGGTTAGACCATCAACACTATTAGCATTGATGACAACCCAGAGCTAGTGCAACAACCATTCATAGCCTATGTGTTTCTTGGCAATGCTGGACCCCCCTCATCCTTCACAAATTTAAGGTCCCCTTTTGTTGTTAGAATACCACTTTGGGCACCCACAACACCCTTTTTGATCAGGATCCTATAGCACATTGCAGTAGTAACTATTTCTCATTAGGGTTTCGCAATGTGTGGACTCCTCACCTATCCAAATATTGGTGGTGGAAAATGTATCAATTCCTGCTCGTCTAAGGGATCATTCTATAGGCAACACTAGTGAAAAATCTAAGTGGCAAGCTAAGAGGCCTAATGAGAACCTCACAGATAAAATGCTTAAATAGCACCAGGACCAAAGAGAGCTAGGCTCATTGAAGTTGATCCCCCTATCCTCTATCCCCATGGCCAAATCAACTGAGAAGGCCACCACAAGAAACCAACAACTAAGCATTAAGGCTCCTAGGAAAACAAGGCAAGCCAAGCCCAAATCCCCTCCTTAAGAGATTCATATCCTTGGCTACATGGAAGAGGTTAAGGTCAACAACATAGTAGACAATGGAAAAAATATCTTAGATGCATTGGCCTAGGTGAAATAAGCTTTAAGACAAAAGAACACAATGTTGAGCCTATACGACTTGATCATGACATCCTCCACCCATCATGAAGAAATGGTGTACATGTTGGCTTCCATTCCTATTACGAAGGACATCCTACCAAATGAACAATCCATCCATACTATGATGATGCCTATTACATCATAGGAATCAAGTTTAGCACCCTCGTGTTTCACAGTGAGGTGATCAAGGTTGACCCTCAGAAGGATTGGTTCATCACCATGCCTATGTTTATCACCATTTGCATAGGGCAATGCAAAATTCAAAGGGTGCATGGCAATGATGGGACAATAATGAACATCATCCCATACACATTCATTGACAAGCTGGGTCTTTCCAAACAAATCAAACCCATTAAGACAATGTGCCTCAAGTCCTTCAATTGGTCGCACGTTTTTTTTAGGGGAATGGTCACAATAGCCTTCATGGTAGGGGAGAAATTCCCAACCACTGCAAAGTTCATCATCATCAAGCAGATGCTGAGCTTCAACCTTATCTTAGGTAGGCCTTAGTTGGCCCAGCTATAGGTTATATGCTCTCCCACTCACTAAGAAGTCCATCTTCCATATGAAGGTGGTGAGGTTATCATTTATGGTAAAAGGGTCAGAGGTGGAGTTCCTGATGATGCGCTTCCTATAAAGGACGAGAGTGAAGCATGTGAAGTAGACCAACTCGAGGAGCCAAAAGGGACTAAAGACCTCCCAAAGGATGCTTTATGGGTTCAATTACCCTTTGATATAGTAGATGTAGGTCAATGTAAATACTACATCATACAGTATATGCCCTACACACCCCTTAACCAACACCAGGTTAGGAAGAAACTATGTGACTAAGGTATCCCCTCAATTAAATGCTTGTTAGGTGCCTTCTTACCCTTCATTAGCCCATATCTTTCTTGCCTGCACTTTTTCTGCATTTACATTTAGCATGGTTGTTTGTATCATGCATTGTTTACTTTATTATGCATTTATTCCCTTTGTTTGTGCATGTTTGCTTAGTTTATGCATTTGTTTGTTTAGTTTAATCTTTAATGATTATAAGCTTACACATGAAAAACATCAAAATACATAAAAATTAGAAAAGCGTAAAGTTACAAAAAAATATGTATAACAACATACTGTAGCTTGAAATGGCCTGAAACTACCACCACAGCCCACCATGGCCCTAAATTAGCAACTCGTAGCCCAAAATGACCTTAAGCTACCATTGACCCTCCTACCATGGCCTTAAACTAGCATGGGGCTTGCAATGGCCTAGTCACATCAATCCATTGCATTACCATTAAACACATAACAAATAAATGCAAAAATCTACACACCATACACACAATATAGTAGACACATTCATAACATGCCATCTTGCATTAATAACAGTACATGGCATTAGCATCAACACCATCTAGCAACAAATACATAAAAGTGTAAAAATTCCCAATAGCAATGCTACATTCGAACATGCTCAACTAGTGATGCTAGGTGGAGGTGGAGGTATCTCTTCCTCCACTGTGCTTCTTGGGCCCACAACATCACTTGGTGCCTGCTATCAAAAAATAGCAAAAAAACAAAAAATTAGTAAGCAAATGTACAAAACACAAACTAACATGAAAAGCATAAAAACAAACAAAAAACTAACTTGAGAGGGTCCTACATTGATCATGTCTAGAGGCAATCTATCAATGACATCCTCCAAGTGTCAAAGGATCTCAACCTCAAGTAGTTGCATCAAGTCCTCCTAGCCAAAGTCAACCCCCTGCAAGGGTCTTGCCTTTGTCCATGGTGGTCCATGTGGGCAGCTCCATGGAAAATCTATAGAGGAAACCACTTCTAAGGGGTGTCAATCTACTCTTGGGAGAACCACTCATCATGGTATGATAAGAAAACAACTCCTAGGCCTATCTCCAATTGGTTGCCTCAAGAAACATCTCGAGGTAGCAGCATTCAACAAAATCCTCTTTGTACCATTAAACATATGCATCATGCTTGTGCTTGTACTGGTGCTTGTGGTTCTTTTAAGTCTACATCCATCTATATATCTTAGTGCTATATTTTTTTTAGTCCTAGTTCTTTTGGGTAAGCAAAGCCATCTATAGCTGCTACTTGATAATCTCTTAGGTGGCCTCATTTTTGCACCAGATGGTTAACCAATACCAAGCATAATCGATCTTGGACATCTACCAACTACTATCTCCCTATGACAAAGCCATCAAAAAGTCATATCAAGACTGAAGATCCCCAATCTTTGTGTCTTGGCTCATCACCCTCTCCTTGAGCTCATGCATGTGCTTTCGCTCATTTGAGTGCCTGTAGATCCATAATGATTTCACATAGGAAAGCATGCATTTGCTAGCTACCTCATATGTACGATGAGATACCTACTCCACTTCAGAAGGGAACTCAAGGATAGCATCCACTTTTGCCACTTTTATTGGATCCTATTAAAGCTTAGAACCTATTGGCATGCAACAAGCAAATCAACATTGGCCAAAAAGACTAAGCATTCAATCTGTAAAGCAACATAAGCAAAGAAAAACATCATGCACATACCGAGCTTAGGATCTACCTACTATAGGTGGTCAACCATGTCCTCCTCAACACCCTCCATAAAGGCAATCTGGTTAGGCATATCTACCCATGGCTTAATGTAATAAGTAGATGTTGGACCATTGGCAAGTGCAACTAAGGCTGCAGCACAATAATGTAATCAACATATAATCAAATAGCCAAAGATGCTAGAGAAAAAGAGCAACAATAGATGGTAATCCAAGTATTCACTAGTAGGCCATCATGCATAAGAGCAAGGGGATTCCCCAACTGTACACCATCGAAAAGGTAATAAAAATCACCCCCATCGAGGTGTAGCAGCCCCTTTTCCAACTGCTGAAGGTTTTCTATGGCCTCGTGCAAGCCATCTCTATGGGCCTCCACCTCCTTAGCTTGAGGGGGCACATCCTCTACTTTCATCACTGCTTCAATGGTCTTTTCTCCCATTTCAGTAACTTACACAAATTAGTATACATTAGCACATTAGCATAATATAGCACAAAAAAGACATAAAATATAAACATTCATACAATCAATTCATTTAAGTTAAACATACTAACCTACAACCTCTTTGAAAAAGATATGAAACTTAAGACTAATCTTCTTATTACTTACTCATCCAACCTTAAGAGCAACCTCCTTTGTGGGGTGTAGCCTCTTAATCTTCATCTTGGATGGTCCTACCATCTCTACAATGTAGCAATTCACTTTGTTCACATCCACAATGCTAATTGGGGGGCCCTTGCCTATGCTATCATGTGAATATTGTGCATGCCCCATGATACCTTTGGTCATTATTAAGAATGACTTAGAAATCCCCTCTGGGGGATCCTACGCATGAGTGCTCATGAACATATGTTTAATCCATGGTTTTGATAGTAGCTTCTAGTTCTATACCACCCATTACCCACCATCACATACCACCAAGAGCTTTCAAAACCTTCATAGATACCCTACGAAGAATGCAAAGTGTATGTGATACCTTGCTTGGAGGTTAAAGCATAGCCTGGAGATCTCTACATAAAAGTCGATGGTGATGTAGGAAGCCTAGTTAAATCTCATGCCCTCCTGCAACACCTCTTTCATCATCCATGCTTGCTCTACCCCAAGGGTTTTCCCTTGGGAGAGAAACTTTGGAAACACATGGGCATGAAAGAGAGGGTAGAGCTCTCAAACCAAAGGCATCAACACATCCTTGATGGGTATTCCCTTGTGAGATTAGTTGACCCTCAACTAGCCCTTAATCTCCCCTTTGTGGTCCACCTCCCTACTATTCTTATCAATTACCAATGGGCCATTAGTAAGGATTCCAAAGAGGTTGGCAAAGAAGGCCTCGCTGAGGTCTAGCACTACCCTCACATCATGCATTCTAGTGATGAAATGCCTAACATCGCTGTTAAAGGAGTTAATGATTGTGACCATTTTAACCACTAGAATTCTTAGGCTAAGGGCCAAGAATAGGTCCATCAATCCAACACGTGTGAGCCTAGTGGTCAATTCATCTTAGGCCCAGTGGCAAAAACAATGTTGTGCACCCTCTACATCATCATATTTCATGATGAGGGTGGCTTCTGTGTAGCCTATGGTGACCATTTTCACCTCACCTAAAGAAACTACCACTATAATAGAGGAAAAATAATGTTAACACCATGCAAAGTTAAATCAACAAGCATGTGAGCAAGCACAAGAGCCAAATGATAAATGCCTATGTGGTACAAATAGAGTGCATGATGGAGATGGTGGTGCAAGCATCTCCTCCATGTTAAGCTTACTATTAGCCCACTCCTCATCCAACTAGCCTTAAGTCTTGTACCACTCATATGCCCTTGGGTACTAGGTAGGGTAGGCCCTTATATCAGAACCCACTTGCACAAGTACAGCTTCGCGAACATTCATGCTAGAGGAGAACACCTCTATAGTGGTGCGGGTTAGGGATAGAGCATCCCTCTCATCATGTAGGCCCCACTTGTCAACTCTAAATCTAGCAACAAGCATGAGCAATTAGGAACTTAGCATGAACCAATAGTAAATAACACATTGTAAAAATCATAAAAGTGCTTACCATCCAATGTAGTAAATAGTTCTGGGTGGGTTTTGAAACAAAGTGTGCACTCATAGAGCAACAAAGAGGATGTTTCTCTTCTAATAGCAACTAAACCGTTTCATCTGCCAGATCTTGGATAAGGGATGAGCATCCTTAGGACCTCTCCTTGAACCACTAACTCTGTCATCACTAATAGTGAGCTCATCAAACATGAACACCAAAATGTCCTATTAACCTCACGCAACAATGTCTCTGTGATGGCACTAGCAACCTTCATTGCTAAGTGTGATGACATCATCACACTAAAGTGCTATAGTAGGAATTCCAAGAGCTCATGTGCCCTTGGCTAGAACCACACTTCTTGATGGCCCACATGCATATCTGATAACAGAGTGTTAGGAATAGGCTCACTCATGCAACATAGAATGCCCACAAGCTGCACGACAACTAGGATGGGCTTTAGTAGCACCCTTCAACTGCAAAAGTAATAAACGAAATATTAGTATACATATAATTGCATGTAAATTTTTTCAAAAATTCATTAAATTAAGCTTTGAAAAATTAGCATAACATGAAAATGATTAAAAAAAATATTTTAATGCCCTTGGGGCCCCATAAGTATCGGATGTCAATAAATACATTTGATGTGTTTGGTACTTACTAAGGTACAACATGTTTTGCATAGGATTAGTATCTTGTTTCACATCTGTTTACACATTTAGCATTATTGTAGTTTGCATGTCATAGTTGTTTGTCATCATTATGGTTTACATGTTTTTACAAATTTATCATGGTTACAATGCACCCACAAGTTTGGCATCATTGGCATCATTTCAAGTTTTACAAGTTTAGCATTATGAATGGTTTACAAGAATTTTCCAAACTTTTTCTAAATTCGTGTAGTGTAGTTTGGAAAGTAGCAAATTTTTTCTAACTTTGGGCTACCTCAGTAGAGAGCGTAGTCTAGAGACAAAGTAATTTTTTCTAACTATAGATCACCCTAACTATGCTTTAAAAAACTAGAGAGCGTAGTTCTAGGTTGCAAAAATTCTAACTCCCTAACTACTCTCTCCATAGACTATAGTCACACAAAAAAACTAACTATTGGGTAGACAACATGTTGTCAAACACTTGGTATCAACTATGTCTCCAAGATAGAGAGCATAGTCTTGGTTATGGCCTACAAGAAGCAAGGTCTTAGCTACTATCCCAACACTCTCTCCATGCACTGCACCCTACCATGGCATTGTGCATTGACTACCATCCGTTTTGCCCCACCATACCCTAAGCACCCTGCATCCTCCACCACTACAAGGAGAAGTGTGCATTAGGTGCCTACCATGGCCATTGTCCTTATTGCTGTGCCACCTAACATCTACCCCTGCCACAGTCCTTGCAGCCATGTTGCCCATACCAATTGTGCTACCCTATGCCATGCCTCTACCCTACTCTACCACTACACTAAGAATTTCATGAAAAATCCAAAAATGAAAAATAAATAGGAAAAATGCACCATTGGTACCATGCCTAGCCCCTACAAATGCACTACAGAGCACAACTTTCCTGTAGCCCTTACCACCCCTAACTTTCTTGACCCTCGCCTACATTTTCTTTCCCTTGGAAAATAAGAAATCACATGGCAAACGCCTACCATCCCTTGGCTCTACAGAAAGCCATCCTCAGCCACAACTAGAGCCCTCACCACTACCCTATGCCAAAAATTGTAAAATTCTCAAACAAAAGAAATTTGTTAGACCCTCATCATGCATCCTTAACTCTACACATGTAGCTAGTCATCCTACGGTCACCACCAAAGCCCCGATCCCTACCTTGCCCTTGCCCACCATGCTATAAAATAGAAATATTTGAAAACAAAATTTTTTGTAGAAAAAAAACCCTTCCCATTGCAAGAAAGTCTTGACTAGATCTGTAGTCCTACACATAGCCCTTGTGGAAGCCCACAACCTTTCCTCCTATACTTGCACTATCTACTATCATAGCTACAACCAACACAAAACCCTTCCATGTAGAAAACCAATCATAGCCAAGCCTACCACGCCCCCACGTGCACCCATCACTAATCCCATGTTAAAGGAAAACCCTTGTTTGTGCCAGAAAACAAAATCCTTCCCAATGCACTCCCTTCCTATCATGCTGGCCTAAACAACCATGGTGGCAATGACCCTTGCCACAATAGGGCACCACCAATTCCCAAGCCCAAAACCCCAAAGTGTAGAGAAGAAATGTAGAAAAATAAAAAAATGGTAAATGGGAAGAGTGTAATTAGGGTACTTGGCAGATAGTGGCATCCTCCTCTCCTCCATGCGTTCCCATGGTAGGTAGCCTAGTGCTTGTTCTCCCTTGTCTACATTCACCACTCTAGGATGTAGGCATCCACTTTGGCACATCATCCTCATAGCAACTATGCTCTGTACTAGCAATGTGCTACACCAATAGGAAGTCTATGCTCTGAACTTTGCATTTTGCAACTTTGAAAATGTCAAACATACCCATGGTACAAAATGGGCTTTTATACCCCCCAGTAGCACTTAATGACTTACCAACCTTGAGACTACGCTCAACACTATTTGTGTAGTGGAGAGCATAGTTGGGTGGAAGCATATTTGGGGTCACCCAAAATTAGAAAAATTTTGATTTTTCTCACTATTTAGTGAAAGAATAGGCTGATCTCACATTCCACACACTACCAACCTTACCTAAAATGACACATCTACTACCCCATAATGTGCTAAGGCTTTAAACTAGTACTCATGGCCTACTGAGGCCTAAAATCAGCACAAACATGCTTACTTTCTTTACATGTGCATACTTAGGATAAATTTTATAGCATTGCTTTCCTTTTATTTGTGCATATTCACTTCATTAAGATTGGTGTGGCTTGATGTTTTTCTAGTTTTTTTTACAAGACTTTCACAAGAATACAACATGACTACATGCAATCATCTACACTCACCTCTAGTCCTCACCAAACCCCATGGTGATCTCATGTGATGCATCGATCCACAATGCCTAGACCTTGAGCCCATAGCCTACAATGAATACATAACATCTATAAAGGAACTATTGGACTAGAGCAATCATCTAGTTAAGGCTCTCAATTTAGAGGCATGTGATGTCATTAAGGATCCCATCATTGAAATCCCTATAACTATGCCTAGTGGTGAGGCAAAAGCATAAAACTTAGTTCTTTGTTAGAGCCACGATATGCCCAGAACATCACTAAAGTACTCAACGGTAACATTAAGGCATTCACATGGTCTTATGAAGACATGCTAAGCCTAGATCTTCATGTAGTCCAACATAACATTATCCTTAATCCCAACATTAAGCTAGTCAAGCAAAAAGCACATAAGGTTAGGCCTAAGGTGGCATTGGTAGTCCATGACGAAATCAGCAAACTCTACAAAGCTAGTTTCATCAAGGTCATTGATTACACAGACTGGGTCTCCAACATTGTGGTTGTGCCGAAGAAAAATGAAAGTATATGCATATGCATAGACTTCCGAGACCTAAATAAGTTGAACATTAAAGATAATTTCCTATTGTCCAATATTAATCAATTGGTCAACACTATAGCTGGTCATTGAAACACCATAAAATTTTAGGACCTCCATGTTTCAGTGAGGTCTAGGAATTTAGGCAAAGGCTTTGACAAGTGTAGCATCATAATCATTAGGCAATAAAGTGTAGGCATCGAAGATAGACTGTGTAGTCTGACATGTTCTCTACTTCCAAGAGTGGCAGGCTTGCAAGGCTCACCAACCTGCCTAAGTGGATAGTTAGCCTTGCTGACAATCTACATAGAGACCATGCTTGGAGTTGTTGACGCTATTCAGGATGGACAAAATTGTTTAGCAACTTTTCTAGTAGCGAAGTCTACTATGCTACACTACACTGTGCAGTGTAGCAAGCCTTTGAAAGATCAATCAAGTGTCCGAATACAAGTTTTGGCAAGATGTTCATGCAAGGAAAAGTTAGAATCTAGCTAACACAGGGTGCTACGCTACATAGCGTAGCACAACATAGCAAGTGTGAAACATGCAAAGCCTCCTTTGCTAATCCATTTCGGCAAAAGGATTACATGTAATAGCATGTTGGCTTCCAAAACTACCTTGTCTCAATTAGCCTTTGAACCACAAGCAAAGTTTTCTCAGGGAATCCAACAATTTTAACAAAAATGCATGTTACATTGGTTGCTACGCTATGCTACACTACATAGTGTAGCAAAAATGCAAATCAACAAAGTGCTCCAAAGGTTAACCCAGCCTACGCCAAGGCTTCCAGCAAATGCTATGCAAGTTTTCTATTCAAATCGATGGCTACACTATGCTATGCTACATAGTGTAGCACAATGTAGCAAGCAGCTACGCTACTTCAATGTGCTAGACAGTGCTTGCATTGATAGCACTCTAGAGTCCAGCATCTCTAGTTTCAACAACAAGGTTACAACATAGTAGAGTTTGCAACCAACACACCATACCTACATGGTATGGGCACATTAGTATCTCATGAGTTCCATGACATGTGGCATCCAGGCCTCATTTCTTGCTTGCTTCTGGTCCTATAAATACCCCAACAAACAATGCTGAAGTGGTTGGTTGTCATTTTTGGCATTGGCTTTTCTAGTTGGCATTTCTGTGCTATTGTCTTTTAAGTTCACATTCAAAAGCATAGTCAACACATTTTTGAGTAGTTTCGTTACTCTTGAACTCCTTGTGCACCTCTAGCATTGTATAACTTGTTATACATTTTTAGAAAAAGAAAAAAAATTGAACCTACGACCTTGGGGCGATGCATTTTCTTACCTAATTTTATTCTATTTTCTCTTTATTATTATCACTTTTGGCATCATTTCCTTCATTCCTGCATTTATTGATTATTGGTTTTACCTTGCATCTTTCGCATTCAAAACAACGTTCACGTAAGGTTAATTTATACCAATTAAGTTCCTGTATGATCAACCAGACTGTTCAAGATGCCTCGCTTCCATTTTATCCAACATGGCCCTTGCATGGATCCGGGGTTAAACGGTTCACCCAAAAACCTCTTGGTGTTTCAAGCCACCAACATTTTCGGTTGCTATAGTTTTTGTTGATAGAAGGAGGGCCTTTTGGTGCCTTTTCCATGTCCTACGAGTAGTGCTACATGCTCTATGTAACCTGTTACTCATCAGCATAAATGTGACATCCTTGTGGTTGTTTATGCACCATGTGGTACACACAGGTTGCATCGACGGTTCCTTTAGAACCCTGCAAGATGAAAAGCCTCTGATCGCCTCTTGATCTCTATTTTTTCTCACTTGCAAACCATTTTCAACATCACAAAAATGATTTCCTCAACCATCGTTGTTTCTACCTCAAACCTTAAGGTCCCTTTTTTAGTTCAAGGCACCACAGGTGCCGAGCGATAGCCTAGCCCAGTGCAAGGGCCACGCTGATCTCTCAAGATCAAAAATCGATCACCTGAGCGCTTGGTACAACATACCAAACTTTACAATTTTTTCTATGCTAAGGTCTAGGCGAATCTACCCTTAGATGTCCAAGAACTCGAAGATAAATGTCACTTTGAGTTCCTTTACCGTAATGGGAGGGAATTTATCCCTACTCCTGACATAGCCATCCCCCTGACAGAGACGTACCAGTGGATCTTTGATCAACTGCTATGAGTCAGTAGGCCTAGGGATTGAGACATGTTATCCCATTATGATGAGGCATTTTAGGATGGAGAAGAAGACATGGATTCCCAGTCTGAGTGTGGGGGTAAAACTAACCCTACTACTATTCCTCTAGCCCCATCCTTCTGGTTGAACCCACTCTTCATAAATTCTCCCTTTATGATTACATCTACCCCATCGCAAACCACAGTTTCATCAGCCATGGGTGGCCACGTCATGCCCTCGGCATATCAACACGCCTATTCCTTTATCTTGTTTCCAGGCACTATCCCACCACAATCTATTCACCAATTTATCCCTTCATCCTACCAAGCACCGATCATGGCTACCCTACCTTACGTGCACATGGTACCTGCGTCGCAGTTGCATATAGTCTCTACTTCCATTCCAACATCTACATGTATTCCACCATTGGCGGTGGGCACCATGTGGTGGACCCCATTCACTTCTCCTCTTATTTTGAAACCTTCCCAAATTTTGCACTACAATCACCATAAAACGTACCAGGTCCTGCAAATGATACAACCAAGTGCAAGACTATGGTCTGCACCACCGATCATGCATGCAAGCCATCCTATGGCACCACCAATAGTTGCCACTCCAACAACACCATGCAGTGGGTGGTGGACAACACAAGTAGCACCTTTTGTAGGGGCCATCCCAATGGCACCACCTATGAGATAGGTTGCTGCCCCTACCACCTGACCAATGGTGGCTGCCCCTATAGCTCCAAAACCATGTACATTGTCCCCAAGTCTGGACCAAGCATTCCAACTTATCCAGACCCTTACTTAAGAAATTAAGCATCTAAAAGCTACCAGTTATGATACAATAAAAGTCATGGATTTGTACCATGATGATCTGATCAGCTTGACAGTCTCCATGCTCACATTACCCCCTAGGATGCCACTCCCCCACTTTACAAAATACAACAGGGAGGGTGATCCCAATGCATATCTCATGACATTTATATTTGAGTCCCTTCTACTGCAACAATGGCCACATATCATTATCCACATATTTGCTATGTCTTTAATAGGTAAGGCTTTATACTAGTACTGTGTGCTCCCATGCTCTTCCATCTGAACCCTAGAGGAGCTACTGACTCAGTTCGTAACTTGTTTCAAGTATAACTTGAGACTAGAGGTTATAATGGATCAGTTAATAAGCATTAAGAAAGATCCACTAGAATTAGTCCAGGAATTTATACAGTAGTGGAGAGCTACCCTGAATGAAATCCACGAGCCTATCATAGAGGTCCATCTGTTGGTCATCTTCAAGGGTGTAGTGAATGACTTTATTAAGTCCAAACTATAGTACCTCACTCCATGAACTCTTAGTTAAACGTTTTCCTAAACTAAGAGCATTCAAGATGTGGCCAAGGAAAGTAAAGATCTGACCTATGTTGCATATATCAAGAAGGACAAATAAAAGGGCAAGGCTGCAATAGCCACAGTGGCCGCTATAGCGAACAAAGCCAAGCCCAACAACAAGGTGGTCACTGCGTCAACTAACCCTACACCCAGCACAAGCAATGGAGATCATCCCTCAACTTTGACACCCGAAGCATCCACCTCGTCTAAGCCTAACTTTGAGCATAAAGATCACTCTAAATACATCATGCTACCTGTCAAGCCTTCAAAAGTCCTGAAGTAATTGCTAGGGGTAGAGTATATTCAACACCAATGAATGTCAAAGGAGGTAACCAAAAGGCATCAATGGTACTGTAAGCTCCTTAAGAACCCCTATTTGCCCATGCCTAATGAGCCACCAATTCCTAGGAATTTTAGGCTAGAGCAGTTCTGTGACTACCACCAACTCTGTGGTCATGACATGGATTACTGTTTGGCCCTAAAAGATGACATTCAAAGAATGACTGATTAAGGGAAGTTGGTTCTAGATGAGAGCAACCCCGTGTGCCCTAAGAATCAATCTATGCATGTTTACACAGACCTGCTTAATGCCAACAACATTAGTTACATCATTAACACCATTGGCATAGACAGTAATCCTGAACTTCTTTGGAAACCATTTGTAGTTCATGTGCCTCAACGTAGTGCACTGACACTAGTAGTAGCTAAAAAAATGCCACAGCAACCATTTGTTCTTAAGGTCCCTCCTCAGACATCTGCCCCTACACCTTCTATAATTAAAACTGCATCATTGCCTACATTACCACCGCAAACACCATTCATCATCAAGCGGCCAAACCACTCAACTGTCCCCACCCTGCATAAGATGGCGTCACAGCCTTCTCATCCAAGAAAACAAGAAGAGCGTTTGACAGGTGAGGCGGCTAAACAATGTATTGCCTCAAGCCCCCTAAGCATACCCCCTTGTCATCAACAGCTGACACCCTTATGCCCAAGAAATCATTGTTGGCCCACTTAAAGAGGTCCAACCCCAAGCCTAAAATTGCTCCTCCTCGGGAAATTCATCTCCTAGGACGAATGGAGGAAGAGAAGGGTAGCAAGAAATAGGAGAGTAGATAGGATCTATTAAATGCCCTCGCTTAGGTCAAGTAGGCTCTAAAATAGAAGAATACAAGTTTGAGCCTATATGACCTGTGATGACCTCTACTGCACATCGTGAGGCTCTAGTTCATATGTTGACATCCATATTGGTGGATGAAAGCGTACCAGCAGAGGAAAAGGTAATTCATGTAGTTATGCTTCCTTCTGTGTCTAAAAAACTAGGGCCTTCTCAGTTAACATTTTGTGATAGATCTATTAATGATGACCCTAAAATGGTTAGGTGACGATGGCACTGATGCTCATTTCAATTCGGGTTGGCCAAAACATGATTTGAAGTGTTCACGTCGATGAAGGTGCCATGATCAATGTCATCCCTTTTCCTATTGTGGACACGTTGGGCCTAGTGGATCAGATCAAGCCCACAAACGACATCCTACCTAAAGTCATTTTAATGGGGCATGAGTGCAGGTAAAAGGAACTATGCAAATTAACTTTGTGGCAATGGACCAGTTCCCCACAAACGTAAGGTTTATAGTGGTAGAGGAGATGCTAGGATTAAACTTGCTTCTGGGGAGGTTGTGGTTGGCCGAACTAAATGTTGTTTCATCACTGATACATCAAGAGATCCATTTACCCTATGTAGGAGGGGAACTAGTGATATCCAACGATGAAACAACTCCTCAAATCATAAATACTGTGGGGCTGGAGCAAGGTTCAAAGATCAAAGTCTCTAAAGAACAAGCCCCCTTTCAAATGGAGGCACCTGGATAAGCTAAAACTAATGCGAAAAAAGTCACAACATGGTTTGAACTGCCATTTTAGGCAGTAGACGATAGTGTAGAGGAATACCATAATAAGGTCCCTCAGCTTTATACATCGCCAAACCTACGATGGGTTAAGAAGCAACTCAAGGGTTGAACAGTGTCCATGTTAGCACAACTACATTACTCATACTTCTTTGCACCTATACCATTTGCTTTACATCCATTGTTGGCTTTAACATCCTTTGTATTTACACAGTTTTTGTCGTGTACTTTGTTTACATATTTAATGCCTACTAAGGCCTAAAAATGGTGAAATTTTCTCTTTTGTTTTACCATCGTCCCATGGCCCGAAATGGCCTAAAACTACACACGTCCCGCTAAGGCCTAAAACTGGAAAAATTCTTTACCCTATGTCTCCACGATGGCCAGAAATGGCCTAAAAATAGTGATGGCCTAGAATGGCTTTAAACTACCATTGCGGCCCACTAAGGCCTAAAACCGGTGATTCAAAAAATGAATAATAAAATAAAATTTCTCTTTCTTATCACCTGACCACAGCCCAAAATGGCCTAAAACTCAAATGACAAAAAAATTGATAAAATGACCAATATAGTTAATATACAAGCCCGAATAAAATGAATCTTTTCATAATTCATCTTTCATTTAAAGTCTCAATTAAATAATGTTTGCAATATTCTTTCAAAAATACAAATAAGATCCCTTGCTTTCATGCATCATCTTCCTCGGCATGATTTTCCTCTGTATCATCTTCTTCTGCATCCTCATTTCCACCCTCAGAGGGCCTTGTATCTTCATCTAGAGTCTGCATCAAAAAAGATTAAAGTAGTTAGCTAGAGTCACAATAAAAGCTAGAATAAAATAAATTGTTGCATCTCAAGAAAGTGACTAACCCAAGTTAGCCCCTCATCTATATCAAGGGGTATGCGATCCAAGCCAGTTTCGAGGCGTTGTTAGACCTTTTCTTCAGTAATGTCCACCCAATACCTATCTCCCAAGTTAGCATCTGCTGCAACTTTCTCCTTTTCAATAGTCATCCATCTTAGTGGCCTTGGAGAAAAGGAGGCAGTAGTGGTCCCACTTGTGGGGAAACTTCCCTCCCATTTAGGGGATTCATAGACCATCACTTGTTTCATGAACTTGTTGTAAGTCCCAGAATCACCAATGGCATCAAGGAATACTTCATGCGTATACAACTTAATAGAAGCATCCTGATACTAGTTACGGTAGGATGTACATTCCAATTTATACATATGCTTATGATTTTTCTAGGACTACCCCCACTCGTAAACTCTTACACTATAATCTTTCCAATCTTTGTTCTTCTAGGCCAACAAGTCCATTTGCATCTGCTGCTCTATTATTTCATGTGTGGCCTCGTTGTTGCTCCACACGGCCATCCAATATCTCTCATAATCAATGATAGCTGTGTGCCGACTACCATCGTTGGTATCCTAGGCCAAAAGGAATTCATTCCTAGAGCAGAGGTCCCCCACCTCAGCGGTTAGAATTGCCTTCTCCTTCTCAAGCCTCTGGACCCGTTTCCACAGGTCTTCATTTACATGCTTGCACTCTCACAAGGAGCATGTCAAGTACAGCACACATTCACTAACCTCGTCGTATATGCGACAAGGTACTTTGGTCATTTCCGGTGGGAATGCAGCCATGGCATCAACCTTAACTGCTTGCTTAGGCTTCCACTTTAGGTGAGAGGCTATCAACCACACATAAAAATGCATTAGTCCCAACAGTGTAGCAAAGTTTAGCAAGTTAGCATAGCAAAGTTTAGCAAGTTAGCATAGAAAAGTTTAGTAGCTTAAAAGGCCTAGTGTAGCTACTCCACTCACCCACTTCCAGATTGATCTGCTTTAGACAGCTCATCATGTCATTGACCACCCCTTCCATGAAGGAAAACATATCAAGGATCTCGGCCCATGATCGCAGACAGACTAAAGAAGGCCCTGTAGTGTCAACAGTGGTGTCTTCTACATAACAAAACATGTTAGTTATGACCAAGAGGACTACAATAAAGCTGATGAGCAACACAAATGATAGTGTAAAGCTCCTACCCAGCAAAACCATAGGGTTGATAGCGGGGGGGTCACCCATCGACAAATTTTCAAACATGCGATCAAACTCACCAACATCAAGTTGCAGCTCCCCTCCTTCTAGCTGACTTAACATCATGGTAGCACCCTCTATGTTCATCTGCTCTTCTTGCACGAAACTACATTCGGTGAAGGGATGATCGATGGAGGCCTATTTTTGGTTGACAAGGGCCTCTTCTTTATTCATTGGGGCCTTCCTTCCTATGGCACCCACCTCTTTCTCATTAGTAGGAGTGTCCTCCTCATCCGTAGGAGTGTCCTCCTCATCTGCAAGAGTGTCCTCCTCATCTATAGGAGTATTCTACTCATCGGTAGGAGCCCTTTCCTTTGTGGTAAGAGCTCCTTCTTTCTTGATTGGGGCCCTTTCCTCTATGGCTGGGCCCCCACATCCTTATTACTCATCCCTATTCCTGGTGCCATCACCTCTACTTCGCCTTCTTCTTATTCTTCTTCCTCTGCTAATAAAGTGTGGTTACATTAGGCAAAAGCATATTAACTTAAAACAGATGCTACACTGTGTTACGTTACTTAGCGTAGCACAGCGTAGTGAGCATTAACCTAACAAATAAGTTAGCAAATAAAAAGAGGAAGCATTTACCAATGGGAAGCTACATTCTACAAAGCTTGAACAACAATTTCTTCCCCGCTTGTTCATCCTTACAAGGAGGCTCCTCAGCCGGGCGAGACCTTTTACACTGTGACCTAGTTGCCACCATCTCTGCAATGAGGAATTTTCTTTGTGATACACTACCTGTAGTAGCAGGGGGTACCTCTCCTACACTATCTTGGCTGTAGAAGTTGTGTGCCACCTGATCCCTAGTCATCATTGAAAACAACTCCCCAATAGCTTCCGAGGGATCCTGGGATTAAGTGGTAAGGAAAACTTGGCAAATCCACGGTTTGGAAATCTAGTCATGATTTTGTATCACCTAGACACCATTCTCATGGACTACCAAGAATTCCATGAAGTGCCACAGGTAGGCTATAAAAAAGGCATGATGCACATTGAAATGGGATTCAGGCTTCTTACGAAGCCTGGCCATTTCAGCCTACAGACCTTTGCAAAGATGCTTGGACTAGTAGTAATGCACCCCCTCTTCCATGACCTCTCTCATTATCCAAGTTTTCTCAATCCGAATGATTTTCCCTTTGGAGAGTATCTTGGGGAAAGCATAGTCACGAAAGATGGGGTAAACCGTTTTGGCCACTTTTAGCCTAGCTTCTTCAATGTGGATCCCCTTGCGTCCCTTCGTTGCCCCTAGCCACTCCTCAATGTCCCCTTGATGATTTTTCTCCTTTCTTTTCTTTTCTCCCATGGGGAGGCCATCAGAAGGGATGCCAAAGAGGTCCACAAATAGTTGGTCATTAATCTCAACCACCACTAGCACACTGTGGACATGTGTGCGGAATCGGTCTGCACTATTTGTTGGAGGGAAGAGCAAATCCTACTACTGAGATGCTTCCCGGGGCTGACTTTCTTGGAGTTAAATTTTTTTAAAATTTATGTTTGTTGAATACTTTGTCAAATGTATGCCCTTTATTTTTGCAAACCTTGCACTATTCTACATTTAACAAATTCTAATTTTTTTATGTGTTGTATTTTTGAACCTACATTTTAAGCCTCATCCTCTTCTAAATATGAATCTACCTATGAGATTTTCTTATTTTGAATCTTGTAAATTATCTTGACATAATCTCTCATGCTAAACATGGTGAAGAATTTGGTTTGAATTACATTTATCATCATATTTTCATATTGAGGATTGTTACAAAGGGCATGGACAATCTTTTGAACTTCTACTCATTGATTATAGTGACATACATATTTGGACATAATAAAGCTTTATTTCATTTCATAAATTATGGATAACAATATGTATGTTATATAAGGAAACTAGAGCCAATGAGCTTTGAACCAACTAGACTAACTCTGATTGACATAAAGAATTTTAACACAAATTTAAACAAAATTCCTAACTGATTATTCTAGAAATAGCCTCTTCTTCTTTGTCTTCTTCTTTTCTCGGTTTCCATCATACATTTTGATTTGTTTGAAGGTTTTGGAATATAGGTTTTTGGATTTTCTGCATGAATTTGATTTTTTTTTTGTGAATTTTTAGAATTTGATATAATTTTTAGGCAATGAATTTGATTCTTCATACATTTTATTATAGCAATTTTATCTCCATTTGGTTTTGGTAGTGCATATATCATTGTGAAAATTGACATCATTCTTGTTCTTTACTATTTAACAAATTTAAAGTAGAAATTTTGACAATTAAGGTGAATAAAATACATCAATCACATTGATTTTGAAATATTAGGATGTTTGTTTACAGTAATCATGAATACCTTCAATTTGCACATGCCTATAACTTTGATGTTTCTATGTTTTTGTTTGGTTTGAAACCTATAATGCATTTCTTGTTCGTGGTCTTGTGATTGGAAGATTCATAGTAGATTATTTATTAGTCTTTGGTGATGTCCTAGATGATGTTTAAACCCACATAGTTCCTTACATTATATTTATTATTGTTGTCATTGCTTGAATTTTAAGTTTCTTCTTGATTCTTACTTTCTGGTAGGAAATTCTTTTAAATTCTATGTTTATCCAGCACTTTGTTAAATGTGTGCCATTTCATTTTGCAAACCTTATAGTATTGTGCATTTAAGAAATTCAAATTTTTTGGTGTCATATTTTTGAAACTACATTTTAAGCCTCCTCTTTCTCTAAATATTGATCCACCTGTGAAATTTTCTAATTTTGAATCTTGTAAATTGTCTTAACTTAATATTTCTTGCAATGATGAGGATATGTTTTATTGTTCTTAAAATTAAAATGACTTCCCTTACACTTTCTCTTCCTCTTGAGTTTGCAACAAAAGCTTGATATTAATTATATGATTGCATTGATTTCAAAGGTTTTAGTATTCTAACCTATGCTACTAGTTCATCAACACTGAACATGATGAAGAATTTTTTTTCAATTGCAATTATCATTCTATTTTAATATTGAGGATTGTTAAAAAGAGATTGGAAAATCTTTAATTTCTACTCATTTATTATAGTAACATACATATTTGGATGTGAAACACCACAAAATCTAGACTATGGCATCCAGACTGCAAATTTTTGACTAAGTGCTAAGACTGTGCTCTCCCCTAGTTGAGAGCATAGTTAGCCTCCTGTGGAGAGCATAGTCAGCCTCTCATAGAGAGCGTAGTGGGTAGGAAGCAAGTTTTCACAAGCTTTGGCAAGTCCTGGGACTACACTCTCCCCTAGATGGGAGCATAGTCAGCCTCTTGTGGAGAGCGTAGTCAACCTCCCATGTAGACTATAGTTAGCCTTCCATGGAGAGCATAGTCAACCTCTTGTAGAGAGAATAGTTAGCAAAAAGGCCTTTTGTAGAGAGTGTAGTCAGCCTCTCATAGAGAGCATAGTTAGCATGAAGGCCCAAGTTCTTTGCAAATTCTTCTAACTGTTGGGACTACACTCTTCCCTAGATGGGAGTGTAGCTAGCTTCCAATGGAGAGCATAGTCAGCAAAAATCCATTTTTCCCCTTATATTTCACTAGTAGTGGGACTATGTTCTCCCCTACTTAAGAGAGTAGTAAACCTCCAATGGATAGTGTAGTTAGCACATGGCCATTTTTTACAATTTTTTCCTAAGTTTGTAACTATGCTCTTCACTAGTCCAAAGCATAGTCAAGTGTAGTTAGCTAGAATAGTCTCCAACAACCTCCACAACATAGCAATGCCACTCAACTCAGCTCCAACTCACCTTTAGCAAGTGTATTTAGTGAAATGCTTCTTTTTGTATTTCCTTATTTGACCCAAATTTGTAACTATGCTCAACCCCACGTGAGAGTCTGGAGAGCGTAGTCCTGATGCGTAGTCTCCAAGTTTTATTTTATTAGGTACCTTGTATTCCTCTCTGTGCATATACGTGTAGTTGGTAGTGTAGTCATAGTCTCACAGTCTTACAGAGTCTAATAGAGCACAGTGAAGCATAAAACCCTTAACCCCAATAGTACACCACATGAATAGTGACTATGTTGGATGTAGTACCAACCATCACCTCAATCACGTCACAACCATCTTGCATCTTCTACTAACCCTAAACTTATAAATAGTCATGCCCTCAACATTTCAAGGTTGGATAATTTTTGGCATGAGTAAATCTAAAGAGCACTTGGGAGAAAAAAAAAGGAATTTTGACAAGTTAAGGAGAGGCAAATTGTTGACCACTGTAGACCCCCATAGCCCAATAGAACACCGCAGCCAATAGTACACCATAGTAGCCAATCTAGTAGATGTAAACACCTCAGCAGAATGCCAATATTCATGGCTAAACACCCTTAACACTATGACTATGTTGTTCACTATCCCTATTATACACCATGTACCTTCTAACCCCCTTTGGTGNTCTTAACTTAATCTTTCTTGCGATGCTGATGAGATGTTTTATTGTTCTTAGAATTAAAATGACTATCCTTTACACTTTCTCTTCCTCTTGATTTTTCAACAAAAGCTTGATATGAATTATATGATTGCCTTGATTTCAATGGTTTTAGTATTCTATCCTATGTTACTAGTTCATCAACACTGAACATGGTGAAGAATTTTTTTTTGAATTGCATTTATCATTCTATTTTAATATTGAGGATTGTTAAAAAGAGCTTGGAAAATCTTTAATTTCTACTCATTTATTATAGTAACATACATATTTGGATGTGAAACACCATGAAATCTAGAGTATGGCATCCAAACTACAAATTTTTGGCTAAGTGCTGAGACTATGCTCTCCCCTAGTTGAGAGCATAGTCAGCCTCTTGTGTAGAGCATAGTCAGCCTCTCATAGAGAGTGTAGTGGGTAGGAAGAAAGTTTTCACAAGCTTTGGTAAGTCTTGGGACTACACTCTCCCCTAGATGGGAGCATAGTCAGCCTCTTGTGGAGAGCGTAGTCAACCTCCCATGTAGACTGTAGTTAGCCTCCCATGAAAAGCATAGTCAACCTCTTGTAGAGAGCATAGTCAGCAAAAAGGCCTCTTGTAGAGAGTGTAGTCAACCTCTCATAGAGAGCATAGTCAGTATAAAAGCTAGGTTCTTTACAAATTCTTCTAAGTGTTGGGACTACGCTCTTCCCTAGATGGGAGTGTAGCTAGCCTCCAGTGGAGAGCATACTCAACAGAAATCCATTTTTTCCCTTAGATTTCACCAGTAGTGGGACTATGCTCTCCCCTAATTAATAGAGTAGTTAACCTCTAGTGGAGAGCATAGTCAACACATGGCCATTTTTTACAATTTTTTCCTAAGTATGTAACTATGCTCTTCCCTAATCTAGAGAATAGTCAAGTGTAGTTAGCTAGAATAGTCTCCAACAGCCTCCACAACATAGCGATGTCACTCAACTCAGCTCCAACTCACCTTTAGCAATTATAGTTAGTGAAATTCTTTTTTTTATATTCCCTTTTTTGCCCCAAATTTGTAACTATGCTCAACCCCATGTGAGAGTGTGGAGAGCATAGTCCTGATGCATAGTCTCCAAGTTTTAAGTACCTTGCAGTCCTCTCTATGCATATACATGTATTTGGTAGTGTAGTCATAGTCTCATAGTCTCATAGAGTCTAACAAAGCATAGTGAAGCACAAAACCATAACCCCAATAGTACATCACATGAATACTAACTATGCTATGTGTAGTACCAACCATCGCCTCCATCACGTGGCAGCCATCTTGCATCTTCTACTAACCCTAGACTTATAAATAGTCATGTCCTCAACATTTCAAGGTTAGCTAATTTTTGGCATGAGTAAATCTAAGGATCACTTGGGAGAAAAAAAAGGAATTTTGACAAGTCAAGGAGAGGAAAAGTTGTCGACCACCGTAGACCCCCATAGCCCAACGGAACACCACAGCCAATAGTACACCATAGTAGCCAATCCAATAGATGCAAACACCTCAGCGGAATGCCAATCTTCATGGCTAAACACCCCTAAGACTATGACTATGTTGTTCACTATGCCTATTGTACACCATGTACCTTCTAACCCCCTTTGGTATTAACTATGCTCATCCCCATTTGGGGTGGTGTTCTACTTCTCTCTCTCTTTCTTTGCATTTTTTGCACTTTATTTGCATTTTTCGTTGTTTTATCACATAACTGTGTATAAACCTATACTTGGGCGATGGTCTACACATGTTGACACTACCCAATTCACCAAAACATTTTACTATGCTTGCCCCCCTTCAGACACATATGACTATGCTCAACATCATCAACACTATAAACACCATTAACACTACAAACATTGCCTGCACCCTTAGCACTATTTCACATCAACACTATAGCTAATGACGATGCACCCTTGTTGCATCCAGTAAGTTCTTGTTAAATCAACAAAACCATTTAGGGTGTCCCATCTCTACCTCTAGTAGGCCCTTGCATAGATTTGGGGTTAGGCTGTACACTCATCGACCTCAGTGTTCTAGCCGTTAAAATTTTCAGTTGCTACATTTTCTAGCATTAGAAGGAGGGCCAAAATCAATTTTTTTAGACTTCATTGTGGTTATCTCACATGCTCTCTAAATCATAGTTTCTAGCTTTAGGATAATGTAGACCATAACACCCCTATGGACCTATTGCATGTGTAGCAATAGTTGGATCTTAGGCCAACATAGATGTTGTCTACTAACCAATTGATGTAGATTGGACTGCGTAGTCAGTTCTCCCAGAACCCTACATAGTAACCAAAAGCACATATATCCACTGTCTACCATATTCTTAATGCTTTTAGTTGGAGCATAGTCATCTCCAACATGGTGAGCATAGTCAACTCTCTGGCATAGAGAGTGTAGTCAACTCTCCAACATAGAGAGCATAGTCAACTTTCTAGCATAGAGAGCATAGTTATCTCCCCAGCGTAGAGAGCATAGTTAGCATAGTTAGTGGTGTTAGTAGTATTTCATTATCAACAAATATTATAGTCCCCTCTTGCAACTTAATTCACATCCATGAACTCAAATCAACCTTTGATGTTAGTCCCAAGCACACTTGCCATCTTGCCCATCCAACAAGAGACCAAGATTAACAGCCCTAGGAATCTCGTAATTGCCAAGCCATGGTAATCCCTTAGGCTATGTGGTCAAGATCCAAAGTATGCCATGCTAAGTAATGAGTAATACAACTTTATATGTGCAAAGATTCAAGTAGGATTATCCGTAGACTACTTGGACATGGAAGAAAAACAAAGCTACGGACTGATCTATCGAAATGGATAAGAGTATATACCCTCCTCACTCGATATCATCCCACTCATAGATCCCTACCATTGGATGTTATCCTAGCTCATCCAAGTAGGTAAACATGACATAGGAACTAGCTACGAGGAGACCCTATAGGAAGAAGAGGATGAGTTTGAAGCTCGCTCCAAGCATGAGGGCTCTTTCCACATTGTCTTCCAATGAGCAACCCCTAGACATTGTCTTCTATAGTCTTGTTCATTCATTCTCCTTGAAATGATCATAGCACTAGTGTCACATTTCTACTCTTCTAGTCCTAGGTTAATGCCTATGATAGCAATGCATCAAACACAACATACACATTATGATGTAGTTGCTTCCTTTAGCTTGCCCTTCATGGCATCATTTCCATCCATTTCGCGAATGTTGCCCATGGCAACTGCATCAACTCAACCATGCATCCATGTAGGGCTTGTCTCCAGGCCCCAAGTGACTCAAGCATCCTACATCTTGCCTATTTTATCAATTCCCCTAGCACCATCCAATCCCACATATGCGTTTCCTACCTTGATTGTTGTTCCTATAGCATGGCCCACACATCAAGCACATTCTATGATTTTGCAACCTACAACTTGGTCATGGCCCATACTACTAGTCCAATTAAAAAGCATGCAACCAACATAGCTAACTGAAATGTATCAAAACTTAGACTAAGCATTCCAGATGATCCAAAGCTTAATAGAAGAGGTGAATCAACTCAAAACCACCTCCTCCAAAACTATCAAAGTGTTTGACCTCTACCAGGATGACCCTATAAGTCTTGTGGTCCCACCTCTAACTCTTACAGCTATAGTCCCACTGGCTTAGTTCACCAAATATAATAGTAAGTGGGAGCCCAATGCACATCTTGTCACATTTAGGTTAGAGTGCCTCCTATTGCAAGCATGGCTGCATGCCATCATACATGTGTTTTGCATGTCACTCACTGGCAAAGCATTATATTAGTATCATGAATTTCCTAGAAGCACTATGCCCTCTTTGGATGACCTTCTAAGCTAATTTTTAATGCACTTCAAATGCAACTTGAAGCTAGAAACCATCTTGGACCAACTAATGAAAGTGAAGAAAGGTCACCTAGAGCCTGTGCAAAAGTTCATTCAGCATTGGAGTGCTTTTTTGAATGAAATATGAGATATGATAGCCAAAGAACATCTCTTGACCATTTTTAAGGGAATAGTAAATGACTTCATAAAGTCAAAACTATATTATGTAGGCCTACAATCCCTAAGCCAAGCCTTTGCCTAAACCAAGATCATACAAGATGTGGTAGAAGCTAGTAAGAACCCAGGCTATGTGGCCTACAACAATTAGCATGTAAGGAGGAACAAGGATAAGCGAAATTAGAATGCAATGATTGAAACTATGGCTAGAGAGGCCAAAGCAATGAACCTGAGGCTAATGGCTAGGAAACCTAGAGCCGTAACTAACAACAAAACTACCTTACCCTAGCACAAGGGCAACCAACTAGCATATATCCTTGGTGGCCATAACACAAGTTATTCCAAGGTCTAACTTTGAGTGCAAGGATCACTCTAAGTACACTTTATTGCTATTAAAACATTTAGAGCTACTAGATCAACTATTAAAAGCTAGATGCATCTAGTACAAGCAAATGTCTAAGGATGCCCATAAGAAACATGATAGGTATTGTTAGCTGCTAAGGAATCCGATGTCAGTAGAACCAAATGAGCCCCTAGTCTCAAGTCATTTTAGGCTAGACCAATTTTTCCATTACCACTAGTTTCCTAGAAATAATACTAGTTTTTACATAGCCTTCCAAGATTTCCTACAAAGGATGATTGATAGAGGTGTGCTAGTACTTGACACTGCAAACTTGGTCAAGCCTCAAAGCCAATCTATGAGGGTGTAAATTGATCCTCTAAATGTAAAAAATGCTAGCTATGTCATAAATGCTATTAGCATTGATGATGAGCTAGAACTAGTGTAGTGGCCATTCATGGTCTGGGTGTCCTCTACTAGTGTAAGGATCCCCTTGGTCCCCATGAGTTTGAGGCCCCCTTTCATCATTAGAGTGCCACCTCAAGCATCCACAACACCCTTCATAGTTACAATCCCCCTATAATTTGCATCACCAATAATGGTTTAGCCATCCTTCATCATCCAACTGTCATAGCATGCTAGCCCCTTACCTACTTGAAAGCTAGTAGTGGCCAATGCATCGATTTCTTCTTTTCGAAGGGAAAACCTCACTAGCAACACTAGCAGGCCCTCAAGATGATAACATAGGAGATCTAATGAGTGTCTTGTAGACAAGATGGTTAGGCAACATAAAGACCATAAGAGTTCTAGGTTATCCAAAGATAATTCCCATATCTATGGTCCCCATGGCCAAGGCAACTAAAGAGACCACAATAAGGAAATCACAAGGAAGCACTGAGGCCCCTAAGTAGACCAACTATGCAAAGCCTCAATCACCTCCATGGGAGATCCATCTTTTTGGCCACATGGAAGAAGTCAAGGCTACAGAAAACATGGCTAATGGTAAAGACTTCATGGATACATTATCCTAAGTCAAATAGGCACTAAAGCAAAAGAACACAACATTAAGCTTGTATGATTTGATCATGACCTCATCTACCCACTACGAAGAACTGGTGCAGATGTTGATCACTATCCCTATTATAGAAGACATCCCTATAGATGATACATTAATCCATGCAATGATGTTTCCTCATACAACATAGGAATCAATTTTGCCATCCCTAGCATTTCTTGATGAAGTAATTAAGGTCAATCCCAAAAGGGATGAGGACATAATAGCTCCCATGTTCATCGCCATACGTGTTAGGCAATGTAAGATTCACAAAGTGCACATCGATGATGGAGTAAAAACCAATGTTATACCATACACCATTATGAATAAGTTAGACCTCACTGATCAATTAGGCCAACAAAACCATGTGTCTAAAAACCTTCAACGAGTCATGAGTCATCGTTAGGGGAATTATCATCATGGCCTTTGAAGCGAGGGAGCAATTCCCGACCACTACAAAATTCATTGTTGTAGAGGAGATGCCAGGATTTAACCTAACATTGGGTAGACCTTGGCTAGCACAATTACAAGCCATCTTCTTGTTGATTCATCAAGAGATCCACCTCCCATACAAAGGTGATGAAGTTATCATCCATGGTGATAATGCTACTCCTTTGGCCATCAACAACATAGATACAGAGCAAGGGTCGAAAGTTGAATTTCCTGATATGCACCTATGATGAGACATAAGAGGCAAACACCCACAAAAAGACAGAAGAATCTAGTAACCTCCTAGAGTATGCTCTTTGGGTAGAATTTCCCTTTGATGTAGCAAGAGAGGGTCAAGGAGATTACTGAATAGTGCAATACATGCCCTACATGCCTCCTAACCCACACCAGGTTAGGAAGCAATTGTGTTACTAAGGTACCTCCTTAGCCCAAAATGCGTTGGGTGCTTACTGACTCTCTACTTTCACACACCCTATATTTTTCCTTTTTTTCTTACATTGCATTTGTTTCACTTAGGTTAGCATTACTTTCTACTTACTGTTGCTTATGTTATTACACATCCATTTGCTTTTTTTATACATTTATTCGCTTGGTTTATCCATTCATCTACTTTTTTTACACATTCACTTGATTAGTTTACACTCTCACAATCATTATATTAATGCATTAAAAATATGAAAGTGCATAAAAATCATAAACGTAAAAATCACCAAAAAGAGAAGATAGCACTGCACAACTTGGAATGGCCTTAAACTAGCAATCTACAGCCTAGAATGGTCTCAAACTATCACCTTCAATCCCCTTGTAGTGACCCATAATGACCTTAAACTATCACTAACATGTGGTCCAAAATGGCCTTAAATTAGCAATGCCAGGCCCAAAATGGCCTTCAACTACCGCTATGACCCAAAATGACCTAAAACTATCACTTTTAATGCCATAACCATAGCCTAGAATGGCCAAAAAATAGCATCGACCCTCTCACTATGGCCTTAAACTATCATGGGTCCTGTCAAGGCTTTAAACTAACAATAGACTCACTATGGCTCATAATGGCCCAAACTCGCATACTCATAGAAAATGCAATAAAATCACCATATAGAGATAAAATTTTGCACATTATACGTAGCAAATAATCATGCATAGAAAATTTCATATGAATAGAAATAAATAGCATGAATAGCATCACATAGCAAGAGCATAGTAAGAAAATCCCAATGGAAGGTACATTTGATCATGCTGAACCTATAGCACTAGGTGGGGGTGGAGGTTCTACTTCCTCCACCAAGTCGTTGGAACTTGTAGCATCACCTAGTACCTACCACAACCACTAACAAATATGCATGATTATTAATCAATCATTCATTATACAAGATAAATCAAAACATAAAAAGCATAAAAAACTAGCTAACTTGGGAGGGTCTTACATCAGTGATTTTTGGCGGTAACTTCCCAAGGCTAGCCTCCAAGCACCAGAGGATCTCAACTTTACAAAGTTATGTCTAGTTCTTCTAGCCAAATTTAATAACCATAAGGGTCTTGCCTTTGTCCATGGTGGTCAATCCTAGTGGCTCCATGGAAAATGTGGTAGAAGAGGCCTCTCTAGAAGGGGTGACGATTTGCCTCCTGGAAGAGTCAATCACAACCATACTCTATGCAAACAAGTCATATGCTTGCTTCCCACTAGTTATCTTAAGAAACATCTTGAGGACATGGCATTCAGTAGACTCTTCCTTGTACCATCATAGGTATGTTTTGTGCTTCCACTTGTGTTGATACTTGTGATTCCTCTACATTTATCTCCACCAATAAATCTTTGTGCTATAATTCTTCCAATCCTAATTCTTCTAAGCAATCAAATCCATCTAGTGCTACTACTCTACCAGCTCCCACATGGCCTCATTCTTACCTCTAAGAGCTATCCAATACCTAGCATCCTTAATCTTGAAGGTATGCTAGGTGCCATCTCTTTGCAATCTAGCCACTATGAAGTCATATCTAGATTGAAGATCCTTGATCTTCTCATCCTAGCTAGTCATCCTCTTATATACTTCATGCATGAATTTTCACAAGTGCTCATTCAAGCACCTGCAAACCCACAATACCTTCACATAGGAAAGTATGCACTTGTTAGATGTCTTGTACATGTGACAAGGCACCTGATCAACTTTGGGAGGAAGGTTGGATAGGGCATACACATTGGACACCTTTCTTGGATCCCACTACAGCTTAGGAACTATAGGCATCAATCTTAGCCGATAACTAAGCATTTAAGTAGTAAAAAAGATAGCATAAAGCATAACAACATAGCACACATACCAAGCTTAGGGTTTGCTTATTGCAAGTTGTCCACCATGTCCTCAACAAAACACCTCCAATGAAGGAAAATTTATCTAGTATATCTACCAATGGCTCCATGAAGTAGGTAGATGCAAAACCACTGGTAGGAATATCTGATGTTGTAATAAAATGATGCAGTTAGCACATCACCTAATAGCTAAAGATACTAGAAAAAATAATGGAAGACAGATGGTAATACAAGTTGATTACCTAGAAAGCCCTTATGCATGAGTATAGGGGGCTCACCTAGCTACATACCATCAAAAAGAGTGTCAAAATCATCCCCATTACGGTGGAGCAACCTCTCTTCTTCCAATCCCTGAAGGACCTCTAGCATCTTGTCTCCATGTGCCACCTCCTCCTCAACTTAAGAAGGGACTTCCTCCACTATCATCTTAACTGCTACTCTTTCAGCCCTCTCTTCTTTTTTGTAATTAACACATATAGCACATCATTACACATAGCACATCACTAGCTAATTAATAGTATAACATAAAAGAGAAAACATACAAGTAAAAATATATACATGAATGTAACTAAGGCATCTAAGAAGCTACACATACTAAACTACAACATCTACATGCAAGCTTTGTAGCTTGATGCAAATCCTTTTGCTACTTAGCTTTCTCATCTCAAGGGTAGCTTTCTCTTAAGGATGTGGTCTCTTAATCTTGGCCTTGGACAACCCCACCATCTCTACTATGTAGCAATCCATCTTGCTAATGTACCTAGTGCCAACTAGAGGACCCTCATCTATACTATCACATGAATAATGCAAGTGCCCCATGGGACACTTGGTCATTACTGATATCAACTCATTGATCCCCTCTAGGGGGTCTTGGGCACATATGGTCAAGAACATATGCTTGATCCACAACTTGGATAGCTGCTCACAGTCCTACACCACCTATTTTCCATCATCTTGCATGATCAAAAGCTCCATGAACCTTCATAGCTATCCTACAAAAAATGTGAAATGGATGTGGAACCTCACCTAGAGGTTGAATCGAAGCCTAGAAATCTTTGCATGTAGGACAGTGGCTATGTACATGGCCCAATTGAACCTTCTACCCTCTAGTAGCACCTCCTTCATCACCTCCTTCATGGCTTTGGAAAGGCATGGCACAAATGAAGTGAAAAATGAGGGTGGTGGTGTAGATGCCTCCTTAGTGTTAATCTCACTAGCAATGGACTCCTGATCTAACCAACTATGGAGCTTGCATCACTCATATTCCTTTAGGTGATGACAGATATTGGTCTTCAGATCACATCCCATCTACTCAATCATGGCTACCTAAATGTTTATGCTAGATGAGAATACCTCCAAGGTAGTGTAGGTTAAGGCTAGCGAGTTTGGATCTTCATGCAAGCCATCCTAATCAACTCTGAATCTAGCAATCAACCATGGAACCATTAGCAATTTAACATAAGTGAGTAGCAAAAAGAGCACCACATAAGCTATAGAAGAACTTACCCCCCAGTGCAGTAGATAGTTCTAAGTGGATTTTGGAAGAGAATGTGCAACTGTTGCATGACAACAAGGGTGTTGTTCTTGTTATAACAAGTAAATCCCATCATGCACCATACTCTAGATAACTTTTGAATGCTCCTAGGATCTCTACCTAAGCCTCCTACCCCATCAATGTTAGTAGTGGACTCATCTAAGATGAGCTTTAGGATGCTCTAGTTAGCACTAGGTAGCTACGTCTTAGTGATGCCAATAACAACCACCACCGCCAAATGTGACCACATGATCACACTGACTCATTGCAATAGGTATTCTAGGAACTCCCAAGATCCTAGTTGGAACCACACTGCTTTATGGTTCACTTGCATATTTACCATCGATGTGTTAGGAACAGGTTCACTCATGCAACATAGGATGCCGACAAGCTTAACCATCATCAAAATGGATTTCAACAACACCCTGCAATCATCAAGCAAGAAGCAAAGCATTAGTATACAAAAAATTTTGGTATGCACATTATAAATTATTAACATAAATTAGAAAAAATGCCTAATTTTGAAAATACACCCTAGAGCCTCATTAATGTAGGATATCACTTAACTCATTCAACGTGCCTAGTAGTCATTGGGGTATAGCACATTTTTATAGGCTTAGCACTACATTTTGCAAGTTTATTACCATGCATAGTTAACAAAATTTTTACTAACTTTGGAATACCTCAATCAAGAGCGTATTCTCAAAAACAATAAAATTTTTACCAACTCTAGACTACCTCAGTGGAGAGCATAGTCCCAAAAATGACAATATTTTTATTAACTGTAGACTACCCCAATGGAGAGCATAGTCCTAAAAAAATAGACATTTTTGCAAATACACATTTTGGCAAAAAATTAGAAAATACTACAAACTTTAAAAAATAGGCATTTTAGCAAACACTTAGTAGACTATGCTCTCAACATGTAAAGAGCATAGTCCCATAGCTGTGGAGAGTGTAGTCTCCTCATAGTATCGAACTCATCATGTCACACTCACCAAGACCCAACCCTACCCCTTCACCACTATGATAGGCTATGCCACCCATTTCCAGAAAAAAAATAAGGAAACACATACAAGCCTCAACGTCGATCATAGCTACGACCCCTGCAATTGCACCACGAAGTGCAATAGCAGCCACAACCCCTACGGTTGTTCTTTGAAGCTACCCTAAGTCCCATAGAAAATATCTATGATAGATAAAAATCATAGTAGAATCCTATCCCAACCATGGCCCTACTTCTCCATCCCACCATCATCCAAATCTAGGCAATGACCACAGCCATGTTGAACATTGCACAATGGTGGCTATGGTCCCTATGGCTATGCCATCTAGTGTGTGCACAGGACCCCAAACACTACGACCCTCAAAACTTGTGTGCTCCAAACCCCTGTACAACCCTTGAAACCTATGTGACCCACAAACCCCACACATGCCCCATCCAATGTGTGATCCCAAACCTCGCAATTGCACCACAATGAAAATAAAAAATGTAGTAATGCAAAATTCCAATCTCCCTTCCCCATGCTATCATGGCCTAAATAGGTCTCCAACATCTAAACTAAAACACCCTAAAATTTTGAGACCCTTCTGTTTCACCAGGGTCTTAGGATTCAAGAAAATAATTTCCACAAGTGCAGCATCATGGCAGTTTGGCAAAAAACAGATGCTCTAAGTTTAGACTATCCAGTTCGGCAAATTTTCTACTCCCGGTGTTGACATGCCCAATGGACTCTCCGACCTACCCACTTGGATAGTTCATCCATCAGATAGTCTACTCAAAAATGATGCATGGGGTTGTCGATGGTGCTCAGGCTACGCAAAATAGTTCAACAAGTTTTCTAGTCAAGAAGTTTTCTATGCTACACTATGCTATGTAGCGTAGCAGGCCTCAAAAGATAGCTACAGGACGAAGTGCTACGCTATGCTACATAATGTAGAATGGTGTAGAAAAAAGCAAGACAGAAGGGCCCAGCTTACTTAGTGATTTTAATTGCATTGAGCAAGCACTTTTGGCCTTCAAAACCAATTTCTTTTCTTAACTTCGAGACCTTCAACAAAGCTCCTCTTACTAGAAAGTAGCAGATTAACCAAAAAATAGGCTATGTTGGCTGCTACGCTAAGCTCTACTATGTAGCATAGCACAGCGTAGCAATGATGCAAGAACGACAAAAGGCATCTCGGACTACAGGATTAGCATGTTTGCAAGTTTCACGTTGCAAAGACCAAAGGTTGTAGATTGTCAACATGATTTTCAGACAAATGTTCGCAATGCAAATCATAGTTAAGGCGAGCTGCTATGCTATGTTATGCTATGTAGCATAGCATAGCATAGGAAACATGCAGAGCCAGCCAATACACTTCAGAGGCTTTCAACACTTGCAATTAACTCCATAGTAGATTTCTTCTTTGAACTAGTGGCTATGATATGCTACGCTACACAGTGTAGCAAGTATCTACACTATGCTAACATGCTATGCTCCACAACACAGCATGGTGTAGCAGGCAGTTGGACATAGCATAGCGTATCAAGCAACCATGCCACACTAACAAGCTATGCTCCACAGTGTAGCATATCATAGCAGGCGGCTACACTACATTAATGCACATCACTCCTTGTATGCATTAATGGCACACCTAATCCCAACATCTCTAGTTTTGACAACATAATTGCAGCGTGGCAAGCTCATCAATCAGCTTTGCATGTCCATGCAGCACAGACACATCAACATCTTACAGGTCCAAGACACGTAGCATCCAAACTTTCATTTCTCACATCCTCTTGGTCCTATAAATACCCCAACAAGCAACACTCAAAGGGTGGGCAAAAAAACAAATTTCCTTTGGTTCTTAGTGATTTTTGGCAAATTTAAGGGTTGACAAAGTTGGAAAATTTAGGCAAAAAATTGTGGTTGGAAAATTTGAGAAGCACTGGCAATCTTGAGCATTGTTAACATCGGTAAGTGGAAAAAAATCAAATAGTTAGCATTCCTATTTGGTATTCTATTAGGCCCCTTCTACTACCTTTGTAGAATTTTGCATTATTAGCTTATGAATCCATGTTCAAGCATACAATTGTCTTGCTTTGAACGTATTTGGTTACTTTTGAGATCTCTGTGCTTCCTAGTGTTGCTCAAACGATTATATCCACCTTGAAAAAGTAAAGTTGTAATCTTGAAGTGGTTCATTTCTTAACTCCAGTTTACTTCATTCTCTTGCTTATCATCATGTTTTTCATCATTTACATTTCCTTGCATATAATAATCAATATTTTATGCTATAAACATTCTTTTCACATTACATGTTTGCAAAAGGTTTAGTGACACCGATTAAGTCCTTGTCTGATCAACCAGACCATTCAAGGCACCCCATTTCTATTTTATCCAGCATGGCTCTCATGCAGATTCGGGGTTAAGACTATCACAACCAACAACCTCTCAATGTTTTCCAGCCGCTGACATTTTCGGTTGCTATAGTTTTTTGGCACTAGAAGGAGGGCCTTCAGTGCCTTTCCATGTTATACAGTAGTCTTGTAAGTGTTTTTCACCCGGACACACACTAGCATAAACTTGACACCCTTTAGTGGTTGTTTACTCATCGTGTTGTGCAAATCGATCACTTCGACGGTTCCTCTGGAACCCTACGGGACATAAAGCCTCCGATCAGCATTTGACCCTTTTGTTTTATGGTAGTTTTGCATGCGTTCTGTACCCTGTCATGCACCAGCATAAACGTGACATCCTTTCACGGTTGTTTATGAATTGTGTGGTACAAATCTATCGCTCTGACAGTTCTTTCAATATCCATTAAGATGTAAAGCCTTTGATTGCCCTCCGATCTCCTCGTTTTCCTTGTTTGCAAACCCGTTTAGCTCTGAGACAATGACTACACCAAGAACTGTTGCTAACACCTCTAATGTTGATGTTCCCTTCATGATTCAAGGCATCAAAGGTGTCGAATAACCACTCAGCCTAGTGCTGGGGCCATGCATATCCCTCAATATCTAAAATTAGGTTCCTAAAGGCTTGGCCAACAACATGAGCGATACAACTTCCTCTACACTAAGGTGTAGGAAAACTTTCCCTTAGATGCACAATTGTCTCAAGAGAAGTGTAGCTTTGAGTTCACCTACTGCAATGGGAAGGAATTTATTCCCACTCCTGGTGTTTCCATCTCTTTAACGCAAATGAACCAATGGATTTTAGATCAGTTAATCCAGGTGACTAGGCCTGGGGAGCCGCAAGACATAGCGTCTCATCAAGATCAGGCTTTCCAGGACAAAGAGGAGGAGCTGGATTCTCAATTCAAGGGAGGGTTAAACCAACCCTGCCACCATCCCTCCTACCTCGTCCTTTTGAATGAACCCGTTGTCTATTGTCGCTCCCTTTGTGATCATGCCTACGCCATCATAACCCATGATTACATCAACAACAGGTAGCCATGTCACATCCTCAGTGTACCAACGTCCCTATTCCCCTGTTTCATTCTCAACTACTATTCCTCCACAAACTGTTCATCAATCCATTCCTGCATCCCATCACATACTGATCACGGCTACCCTGCTACACATTCATACCATACCTACTTTACAGTCGCATGCAGCTTCCACCTCTATTCCTACATTTACACCTATTCCATTGTCAATGGTGAGCCTAGGCCCATCCATATGATGGACCCCATTCACCTCTCCTCTTGCTATGTGTAGCGACCGAAAACATCGATGGTTTTAAGAAACCAAGGCATCTGTAGGTGCGACAGTCTTGACCCTGTATTTGCAAAATGACCATGCTAGAAGTGTGTGCAGATATGGAGCACCCTGAATAGTCTGGTCGATCAGACAAGGACTTAATCAACATCTATATAGCCTTTTACAACATATATTTTGAAACGGAAATAGAAATGCGACGTGATGCTTAAGAATAAATAAGCAGAATGATATTTGTAAACAAATAAAGTAGGAAACAACGTAGGAAATAATGCAACATGTGACAGTAATAGGAAACAAAGCAAAATATAGTTAGGAGCATGCACCACTCCGAAGTTATAAATTTTCTCTGCTGAGGTGGATACAATCAATTGAACAGCACGATGAAGTACAGCAATCTCAAGAGTAACCAGGGTACGTAGAGTAGGCAGCTTGTGCACTTTGGACATGGACTTTGGTGTTGATAGTGCAGGGATTCTACCGAGGTGGTAGAAAAGGGGACAGAATGGAATTTCAACTAAGGATGCTAACTGTTTTCCATGTTGAATAGAAAGCTTATAATGCTCGATGCTGCAACCAGGGAGAATGTCAAACAGAAAAGTGAGCCGAAAGAGAGAGCCACAGAGTCAGGGAGTCAGAGAGCCCCAAAAAGCAAGAGCAAAAGGGCTAGATAGCGAGAGAGAGCAAGAGCCGGAGAGTCTTTTTGTGTTGCTTGTCAGGATATTTATAGGACCAAGGGCATGCAAAAAGGACCATTTGGAAGCCACATGCCTTGGTCTTTCATTCACTTGCTCGTGCTGCATGTGCCAATATGGCCATTAGATGCTTATGACCATTACCACGATGAGTCCATGATGTTGTAACTATGAGCCTGCCACGTAATAATTGCGTTGTCAGTGTTTGGAGATGTGTGCCAATGGTCCAATTAGGTGAAGTGCATTGATGTCGCACAACCATCCACATGCCTTGTTGTGCTTTGTAGCGTAACATGCTTGGTGAAGCGTAGCACCAATGTGTGCATTGCATGCTTGCTACACTATGCTACACTACATAGCATACCGTAGAATAGCAACTAGCCTTAGTAGTAGAAATTTTGTCGATTTTCATACTTTGTTTCCTGCGATGCAAGACTTACGAACTTTGATGTTCTTGCCCTTCGAGCTACCTTCTGTCTCTTCCATAGAATTTCTACGCCTCGCTACACCTTGTAACTCAGCGTAGCGTAGTAGCAGACATAGTCTGCTACTTATTGATAGAAAGGGACATCATTGCAGGACCCAAAACTGGGTGAGGAGGCTAACTGTGAAACCATTTCCATGCTACATCATGTGGCATATTGTAACGTAGTACTTTGTTCTACAATCATCTTCTGAAGCTTGCTACGCTACACAATGTAGCATAGCATAGTAGACTTCGTGACTTAGAAAACTTGTCAAACTATTTTTCATGCACCCAGAGTGCTACTGCCAACTCTGCACTATTGTTGAGTAGGCTGTCGGCTAGGCAAGCTACTTAGGTGGATAGGTAGGATGACCCGTAGAGCTTGTTAACACCTAAAGTAGAAAATTTTCTGAATTGGATGGCCTAATCTTAGGGCGTTCTCCTCTTGATGAACTACCATAGCACTGCATAGATTACACGGCCTGGTGAAGCCAGGATGAGCTCCTATTTTTTGAGGTGTTTCATTGGCCCCTATTTGTCAACATTGGGAGAACAGGCTTGATAGATGTCAACAAAGAATACAAAACACTGCAGCAGGTGAAATGCTAAGGTTGTCGCTTGGTGAGTGTTAAACGTCGACGTCGGGACAACAAGCTTGATAGACGTTGGCAAAGAATACGAAACACCGCAGCAGGTGAAATGCTAAGGTTGTCACTTGGTGAGTGTTGAATGTCGCTTGACTAGACATCAGAGTGTTGCATTGATTGTGTGGAGGTTAAGGCAGAGAGCAAAGATGATGTTTAGCAGAGTCCTCATTGGAGTGCTTTGAGGGACCCATTTGCATTTTCATCTTTGGCTAGCATTGTTCTTCAACCTCTTGTAGGACAAGCGTTTCTTTCACATGATGAGTTGCGTTACATCCGTGAAGGGTTTTGCCCTACCCACAAATGTGTTCCATGCCGCGAGTTGTGTTATGCATGTAATGGAACTTGCACTAGTGTTCCCCTTGCAGCGAGTTATGTTATGCACACAATGGGAGTTTGCACTCTGTTATGCCCAAGCTAGTCAAGGCACCTGCTTCATGACGTAGTAGTATTTGTTATTGTGGGAAGATGCGCCCGTGGGGATGAAGGTCTTGCTGGCTACAGACGTTGGTGAAGCTCTTTGACACCCGCGTTGGTGCATGATGTCTAAAGCAGGAAGGCCAGTAGTGGCCTTCGTAGCACCGACATGGAGGAGCTAGTCCTAAAGGTGCTGGGAGTTGCTGTGGATGCAGATTCTCTAGAATCCCTACCAATGGTTTGCGTTCCTGGTTCAGCTATGGGATTGGCTGCCACATAGCTAATCATCATATTAACCTAGGTATTGGTAGGGAGCTAGAGCAACAATATTACAGCATAGCCACAATATTTCCATCACTCCATATGCAGGAACTAACCCCGGAACCACTGTCAGGGCAATGAGCCATGGAGACGATAGGTTTGGAGGGCCAGTATAATGCCCCATAGCATCTTTGAGGGTCAACATGATGCTATGGGAAACAACACCATGTATGCTCCAGATTGTGTTCCCATTGAATCATGAATCACATTTTGGAGCTTTGACGACCCACCCATGCGCTGGGATCGCGCTTGCTCGTTCAATGTGTATTTGGTGTTGGTGCATGCTGAGGATGTAACGTGAAGCTAATTTAAGGTCTCAGCAGACCACTGTGCTGGTTTAAGATCCCAAAGGACCATACATGCTATTTTATCATCGTAGAGGACAATGCCTGATGTCGCTAGTTTATTGTCATTGCAGACACTGCTCAGTGCTAGTAGTTTAACATTGTAGTGGATGATGCCTGATGCCACTAGTTTATCATCATTGTGGACACTACTCGGTTCTGGTGCCAGTTTAACATCATAGCAGACGATGCCTTATGCCACTAGTTTATCGTCATTGTAGATGCTACTCAGTGTTGGTGCTACTTTAACATCATAGTGGACGATGCTCGATGCTACTGCCATAGTGCTTCAGATGTATTATAGCTTGAGGTACAGGTGATTCACTGGGTTGATGAACTCATTGTCATTCATGTCCGCTAGCTTGAAGGATCCATTCCTGAAGGCTTTAGTGACCACGTAAGAGCCTTTCCAGTTGGCTAAGAATTTTCTTGCATGTTCATGGGTGGGTTTGAGGATGAGGTCTCCCCTCTACACTGGCCATCGATGAAAGTCTGCACGGTGCTTCCACTACTACTTTCTTTGGTAGTGCTCGATGCATCATAACATCTATGTGCATTGCTCCTCCACTGAGTCAAGGTCGATGATTTGCAACTCGCTATTCCGGGCTTCGATTACAATGTCTGCGAGGATTATCTGGAGCGATGGTACCTGCAACTCAAGAGGCAATATAGCTTCAGATCTGTAAAAAGGACTATAAGGGATCTTACTTGTTGCAGTTCTGCATGTCATTCGGTAGGCCCACAGGATGTAGAGGATTTTCTCGTGCCACTATCTCTTGCTGTTTTTGAGCATCTGCTTTAGCAAGTTGCTGATGGACTTATTTGTAGCCTCCGCTTGCCCGTTTGCCTATGAATAATAAGGGGAAGAAAATGATTTTTTAATGCCTATATTGCTACAAAAGATTTGGGTTTTTGTACTACTGAATTATGGCCCATTGTTGGTCACAATAGTCATTGGAAGCCCAAACCTTATTACTATGTTGTTGAGGATAAAATGGCAGATTTGGTGCGATGTCATTTTCCTTAGGGGAATAGGCTTAACCGACTTGGTAAAATACTTGGAAGCAATGATAATGAAGCTATGCCCTGTGGAGGACTTAGGTGTGATAGGCCCTATGAGGTCTAATCCCCATCGTTGGAAGGGCCACGTGATTTGAGTTGGATGTAAGTCTATAGGAACTATGTGTATGAGATTTGCATATCTTTGGCATGTGTCACACGTCTTGACTTTTGATAGGCAATCATGTTCCATGTGGGACCAGTAGTACCCTAGACATATGATTTTGGTAGCCATAGCCCTGGGTGCTATGTGTCCACTGCACAGCCCCTCATGTACTTCATTAACTACCTTCTGTGCTTGCTCGCCACCTAAGCATGCCAAAAATACCCCATCGTAGGAGCGTTGGCATAGGGTGTCATTTCCCATGAGCATGTACTACCAAGCATGCTTGAGGATTGCATCTCTTTGGGTGGATGTCAATCCTTTTGGGGCCTTTCCATGCTGTAGATAAGCTTTGATGTTAGCGTACCATTCCTGGGTATCCGTAGCACTGACAGATGCCATGTGTTCCACCTCAATGATAGGCTCTATGCATTCTATAATCAAGATTGGAAGGTTTGCTAGAGAATGTGATGAAATGTTTAGTGTGAGGTTAGCTAAAGAATCTACCATGGTGTTTTCGTTACGTGGAACATGTTGCACATTTATGATTGCGAATCGCTTAAGCAGGATTTTTTCCAGATCACAGTAGGGTTGCAGGTGCATGGCCTTGCAGGCGTAGACCTCGGTGACCTGATTCACAGCTAATTATGAATCTCCCTGGATGGCCAGGCATTGTACACGTACCACTTGGTTAGTTAAGAGGCCTCTAAGTAGCCCCTCCTATTCTTCCACATTATTTGTACAAGGGAATGTAAATTGGTAAGAAGATGGATGCATTTCCCTAGAGGGGAATGTGATTATGGCAGTGGCGCTACCTCCTTGCGCGGTTGATGCATCCTTGAAATGTAATGTGGCTTCAAAATGCAACAAGATGACATGGACATTGCTGATGTATTCGATCAAGAATTCAGGGCCTATGGTTGCTTGATTATCGATTGGCGAAGCCATGAGTTGGGTTGCTATGGCTTGACCCTTTGTCAATGACTAACTTACATAGTGTAGATCGAACTCTACGGTTATTGCCTTCCATCGGGCTATCCTGCTACTTTCGTATAAGTTGTTAGTGATAGCCCAGAGTACATTGCTCTTGCAAATGATATTGGCTTTGCTGCGGAAAAGGTAATGCCGCCACATTTTTAGTGCGAACACTAGGGCTAGGAAATTCCTTTCCACTTTGTTGTACCTTTTCTCATGCGCTATTAGCACGTGACTTAGATAGTAAACCGGTATCTCAAAACCATCATCCCGTTTTTGACACGGCAGTGTGGAGATAGACGTATCAGAGGTGGCGAGGTAGATGAAGAAGGGTTTGTTCCCTTGTGGCAAATGCATAGTCGGGAGGTGTGAGAGTTCCTCCTTCAAGATGTCGAAGGCTTGTTGACACTGGGTCATCCATTTGAAGTTAACCCCCTTCTTTAGAAGATGTTGCATGGGGTATAACTTATCAGTCAACCTTGCTATAAACCTACTAATGAATTGCATTCTACCTTGTAAACCGTGTAACTCCTTAAGGTTTTTGAGAGGCACTAAGTTGATGCTGGCCTTGACTTTGTCGAGATCCACCCGTATTTTGGCCTCCGATACCATGAACTCTAGCATGCATCCGATTTTCACCCCGAGGATGCATTTCTTAAGATTGAGGCATAAGTCATGCATTTGGCAGCATTTGAGGACTACGCCTAGATCGTGTGGGTGGTCAAATACATCCTTGGACTTGATTACTATATCGTCCATGTAGTCGTTTAATGTTTCCAGGATGTAGTCACTAAAAATGTAATTCATGGCTCGCTGGTAGGTTTTTCAAGAATTCTTAAGCCTGAAAGGCATCATGGTATAGCAGAATGTTCCCCATGATGTCATGAAGGTTGTGGAAAGCTGGTGCTTTGGGTTAATGTGATTTTGGTTGTATCCAGAGAAACCATCCATGAAGGATAGTAGAGCATGGCCAGCCATGGTGTCGATAAGCTAATCAATACTTGGAAGTGGGAAGTTCTCTTTGATCGTCACCTTGTTCAAATCCCGAAAGTCTATACAGATCTGTATCCCTCCCATTTTCCTTGAAACCACAACAACATTGGACACCCAATCTGAATAGTCGACCACATGGATGAAACCAACTTGGTAGAGCTTAGTGATTTTGTCCCTCACAGCTAGCGTAATTTCTAGTTTAATTTTGCAAGTCTTCCGCTTGACTGCCTTCACGTGTGGGTCTAGGATGATGTTGTGCTAAACCTATCGCGGATCCAGACCTGGCATGTCACTGTATGACCATGCGAAGATGTCAATGTTATCTTGCAGAATCTTAGCTACATCTTTGTGCGTTTGTGTGTCTAGGAGGGAGCTGAGTTTTAATGTTTTCACCTCCCCCTTTGACGTGGTCATAGGTGTCTTGATGAGAGGATCCTCAGTTACATCCCTGGCCTCTAGGCCTAGATTTTTGACTAGATGCTCAGGCCAGTCTGGGGATGCCTCTAAGGTTGCTATAGTGCTAGTTGTGGTCGATCCTCAGTCAATCATGTCAGGGTTCAATTGTCTTGCAAGTTTACCCTATGGTCCTACTATCATCAAAGGGATGGAAAGGTCACGATGGATTCCCTTTTCCCACTTGACCTACCATCATATGATGCAAGCCTAGTTAAGAGACGCTTATCAAAGATATTTTGCGACGGAAATTTGCAAAGCAGTGACGAGGTTATGAGTTTGCCATTTTAAGATTAGGGTGGATCACCAAGGCACAAGAGTGTGGGACTGTAAGAGGTGTAAAACTACTGGTGTGAAGCTGTGTGGCTATCGATATGCAAGTGTCAAAGTGCTAGTTTAGTGTCATTTCAGACTGCCAAATTTCGACATGTCATGCAAAATAATAGTATGCGGAATAGAAAACTTTGTGGATATGAGAAGTGCTGAATTATTAATGCAAAAATATGAACTATGGACACAAAATTACTAGAAATTGCGACATTTCCGTGTGGAAGAAGACACAAAAGCTACTGATGCAATCATGCGGTGTTGTTAGTTTAATGTCATCGTGGATCATCAGGGTTGCGACCATGCTAGGGCTGCTTAGTTTAAGGTCTTTTCAGACCAATCGTATCCCAATTAGTAGGATTACTAGTTTATGGTATTTTTGGACCCTTAATCAAAAACATATATATTTTTTATTTTTGGGAAGGCGAGTAGCTGGCTCGAATCATGTCAAGGCTTTAATGCTAATAGTGTTATGATGTCGTGGTGAGCATGCTACGCTGTACGATGTGCCTCCCATTAATAAGAGAGAGAGAGGGGAAAGTTTCCCCACCTTGTCATTACAACTATAAATAGGGTTTGAACCCTACCAATTTTTCCATTTTTACCATAAGAGTGCAGAGCCCACATCCAAGCATAAGGTAATTTTGGAGCATGGAGAAATCGTGTCATTTGGCTGATAAAGCAATCTTTTGCAGTGAGAGGTGAAAATCTGAAAATAGGGCAATGGCTCCTAAGACCTATCTGGTGTTTACAAAAGTTGAGGAGGTGAAGAACGCCTTGGAACATGTGCCACAAGCATGTGTCGTGGTGCTGCAGAGCACACTGCTGACCCAGTAAGTTACTATGTACCCTTTGCCTTTCCATTCTTGCGCTTTCAGTTGTTCCTTGCTCTTCTTTTTTCACTCTATTTGTTTGGCATTCATTCTCAACTACCTACATTTTATGTGGTTATGTTAGTTTGACCTTTGCATTGCTGCCATCACTGTCTTAGTTGTGGAAGATGTAAGAATGTGGCATCATGATTGCATGCAGGGTCATTGATACCACCACCACTGTGGTTGTCATTACCATGGAGGCTGGGGCAATTTAAATTGCTTGACCCTAGCATGCTGTAACATAAAACTCTTGGGATGGCTAGGCCATGTATGATGTGGTAGCGCAACATGCATTTTATTAGAATATGTTATCAGCTGTTTTGTTGCTATGCCAGGCTTATTCACATGTTTTTGCTATGCTAGGCTTTCACACCCTTGCTACGCTATGTATGGGCAGAGGATTATGCTATGCTATGTACATGGACCGCTAGACTTTGCTATGTTGCACATGTATTGCCTTTAAGTATGTATAGTGCTAACATTTGCTGATTGTGACATGCAAGGTGGGACCGAGGCCCAGATTGATCATTTTAGACATCAGCAGGGTCTTGTGCGATGTGAGCAAACCTGTGGCTGGCGTCCCTCCTTCCTAGATACATTTAGGAGACTGAGCATTCTGGTTCAGAGAATGGGGTGCAAGACCTTTTGCAATTTCTTCTTAGTCACTTTAGCGTGATCATTTAGTCCTCCTTGGAGGAGGTGGAGTCATCCTGGATAATAGAGACCATGTTTCCTCAGACAAGTCCCAACATTCTAAGAATTTTTACCAATGGGGCATTTTCTAGTAGGCAGAGAGAGGGGTCCAGCCAACACTCAACAAGATTGAAGTGTTTAGCCTGGATCTGGGACATGCCTGAATATAGCTATTATAACCAGTACAACATACTATTCCTTGCATGTTACATGGCGATGTACTTCCGGAACCCACAGCGGACTGTCTATTGTGCCAGCGGGTGAGTTTTGCAACCGAGCTCCGCTATGTTGTGAAATGCCGACCATATTGGCCAAATGCTAATAGTGTGTGTTTGTCAGCAAGTTCTATATTGATGATAAGGGGTGACTGATCAGGTCTGCTAGCTACAGTGCAACTATCCTTGCAAGAGTTCTCTTCCACCAAGAATTTGTGAGCGGGCATGATCGGCCAGTGTGGGGGGGAATACCATACTTACCTATGCAATTTTCCCATCATCTACCATCAATGTGAGGAGAAGGGTTGGCTAGATAGGAAGCGGGAACAACCCTTCAAGCCGGTCATGGTTGAAGAAGCTATGGTAGCCGTACTTCCACTATCCCCATTACCATATAGACCCAGTGGATCTAAAGGTAGGTGGAGCATGCCCAAGTTCTTTTTACAGCCCATGTATTTTCTGTGTCATTATGCTAAGTGTGTTTTTACTGAAACTATTGTAGGGGTGAAGAAACCGTAGGAGGTGACGGTGGTAACCATTGAGATGCAAGGAGCAAACATTTATTTCAAATACGAATAAGTGGTAGCATGCCAATGCTAGTTGGATGAGAGGGCCCCAACCTTCCTAGTCAAGAACATCCAAAAGGTGGAACTCATGGATCTGTTTGTGGCTCCTAATCCTAACATTTTGGTTGCCAAGATGCTTTCTCTGGTAAACTCCTTCTCTAAGAAGGAAGGCTATTTTCGCATGCACGTATGTGGTGTGTGGGTAGTCATTCAAATCAATGACTAGCTATTTATGAACCTATGCAGTGTTCCTACTGACGGCACCCCCATAGGGTTGAGGCACAATCAAGAGCTGACCCTAATGAAGAGGGACATCGAGGAGTGGTTGCGGCTTGCTAAGGAGCGAAGAGGGTTCCCCATGGACAAGCTTGAGAGCGGACTGTCCATGGAGATTTACCCAACCTTCTGTGCCTACGCATTTCCCAAAATACTCACCCAAGGGAAGGTCTTGGGGCTTGACGAGGCCTAGATAATGTAAGAGGTTATGGAGGAAGGGGCCTATTATGACTGGGCCAACTTCCTATGTAAGGGCTTGCAACTTGAGATTTTGGGACTCCATGAAGAAATCGAGTCTCGCTCCAACATACACTATGCTTTCTACATATGCTGCCTGAAGCACTTTGTAGAGTTTTTGGTGGCTCAAGAGGATGGAGCTTGGGTCATGCATGATTGCAACTAGATTCTCAAGCCCTGGATTTGGTAGGTGCTCCAAACCATGCGAGCCCAAGATCTCCCTGAAGTAGTCGGGGAGTCGCTATTTGTAATGACCAAAGGTCTGGCAGCTCGCAGCATTCATGGTGAAGACAACGTGGGAGAGACACCCCTTGCTATAGCTGATAGCATGACACAAGGAGAGCATCTCATGGATGAGACCATGCCTAAGGAGTTATGAAGGAAGAGGCCTCCCCCAGCCAGGTAAACCCTTCGCGTGGAGGAAGAGGAGGGACAAAAACTACAGCTTAAGCTACAGAGGACGCAACCCCCCATTGGTAAATGCTTTTGTGTAATGCTTACTTTGCCATCGTTTAGGCTGGGTCTTTGCTTGCCTTGGCTGCATCTTGTATGCTCTTAGTTTGGGTGAAAGCTTGACTAAGAGAGCGAGGATCGAGGTAGTACAGTTTTAACTTGATGAAGTCATTTACTGCACCCTTGAAAAATGGCCAACAAGTGGGCCTCTGTGATGGACTCACGGATTTCATTAAGGATGGCACTCCAACATTGAATGAACTTATGAATTGGCTCTAAAGGGTCTTGCTTCATGCTCATCAACTGATCTAGCATGGTTTCTGGCTTCAAGTTATAGTTGAAGCATGTCACGAATTAGGTCAGTAGCTCTTCCAAAGTCGAAATGGATGAGCGTGGCAGCACAGGGTACCAATCCAAAGCTTTTCTGGCTAAGAACATGGCGAAGATGTGAATAATCATGTGCAACCATTATTGCAATAGGAAAGACTCACACTTGAAGGTAACAAGATGCATGTTGGGATCCCCCTCCCCATCATACTTCGTGAAGTGTGGAAGAGACATCCCTAGGGACAATGTCAAAGTAAGGATTGCAAGGCTGATGGGGTCATATTGGTAAAACTCCATGACCTGTACTGTGTTAGAACCAGCAGCCTTGAGGCATTTTATTTCCTGAGTGAGGGTCTAGATATGCTGAAATGCTTGGTCTAGACCCGACGACATCGTAGAGGGTTGGGGTGCTGTAAAGGCAGCCCCCACATATGGCATGGTGAGAGTAGTAGTGTGACCCATCAGTGGTACCGTTGGGATGAACCCTGCAAGTGGTACTACTTGGGTTTTCCACCACCCAGCAGGTGGTGTTGTTTGGGCAGCAACTATGGGTTGGGCTACTGGATGGATTGCTTGTGTCGCTGGCAGTGTAGACCATAGCCCCATGTTGGGTTGCACCTTCTACAAGGCTTAGTGTATTCAAGAACATGCATAATGAGACATTTGCGATAGTTGTAGAATAGGCGTAGAGGCAAATGGGGCCCACCATGTGGATGGGCCGCGGCCCACCACAATGGATGGAGTTGACATGAATGAGGTAGTAGTTGTGTATGTTTGCAAAGTTGGTATGGTATGCACATGTCACAAGGTGGCCATAATTGGCATGTGCTGCCTTGCAGAGATTGACTGTTGAATAGCCTATGGTTGGAAAGTAACTAAGAACAGAATAGGTGAGACAGGGGAGAGCAGGCGTTGAAACGCCCTGTGATTGCTGTGGTCACCCACAGTAGCCATAGTGTAAACGCCTCACATGTACACTCAACATGTACGACTGGTATATACGCCCGACACGCAATCCTCGGAGATGGCATGGAAACAAAATTTCAGAACAAGATCTGGATAGAGCATCAACTCACACGAATAGAGTAATCTTTAGGTGTTGACATCATGTATCCTAGAGTCCATACGCTGAGCATTCACATCCTGCATGCCCAGCGTATACGCCCAATGTATACACCCAGCATATACAGCGTATATGCCCAGCATCTACAGTGTACACGCCCAGCGTATACGTCCAATATGTATAGTAGTATACGCTGGCGTACAACATGCTATACACTTGTAAAATATTATTCTTTTGCACTCGGTCAATGCGCCACATGTCACCCAACCCGAGTCTAACGTCTAAACCTGTATAAAAACCCCAATTTTTCATTAGATCGGGGTTAGAAATTTTGAGCAAACCAGAGAAAAAGAGAAACAGAGACATTGTGAGACTAGAGCAGAAACCCTGTACACTGGACCTTACCCTATACGCTCAGCATACAACCTTTACATTGTGCCTACAATTTAAGCCAGTATACACGATCATCCCTGCATCCACCAGGGCTAATCGTCTGCCTTGTGTCAGAACCACAACTGCGTTAGACTGGTGCATTGTAACTCTCATTTTGCAATAACATTGCTGCATTTCTTTACTACAATTTGTTACAGTTTTATTCATCCTTGCCTGTTTACTATTTATGCTATTGTATGTTTATGCTATGTTTACATCAGTTACGCTGTTTACACACTGTTTTACATCAATTACGCAGTCTACGTATAACCCAGTGTATAGCATATCGGTGTATGTTTAGGGAAATCCTTGCTTGATCCACGTGCAGACCATCTAAGGTACTTTGCCTTCATTAATTCTAGCTTGCCCTCAGGTAAAGGTAGGGTCTTCTATGCACATCCGGGGATCTCCAAGTTTCTGTTTCATTCCAACCAGAGACTGACGATTTCGAACAGTACAGTGCTATTGTAGTAGTAGCCAAGGGTTGCACTATGGGCTAGGCCATTTACATGGCTGGTGGAAAAAACCATAGCCTTGCATTGGGTTGTGCCATTTGCAGGGCTTGGTAGGTCTGATGGCAAACATGAGACATCTACAATGGTAGCGTAATGAAACACCTCAAAAAATACGAGGTCATCCTCACTTCACGAGGCCTTCCAATCCGTGCAGTGCTATGGCAGTTCATCAGGAGGAGAATGCCATGAGATTAGGTTGGCCAGTTTGGCAAATTTTCTACTTTAGGTGTTAACAGGATCTATAGGTCATCTTGCCTGGTTGACAGCCTGCTCAAAAATAGCATGAAGTTGGAAGTAGCACTCTGGGTGCACGAAAAATAATTTGGCAAGTTTTCTAAGTCACGAAGTCTGCTATGCTACACTACGCTATGTAGCGTAGCAAGCTTCAGAAGACGATTGCAGAACAAGTACTATGTTACACCATGCCACGTGACGTAGCATGGCAACGGTTTCATAGTTAGCCTGCTCGCCCAGTTTTGGGTCTTACAATGATGTCCCTTTCTATCAGGAAGCAATGGACTATGTCTGCTACTATGCTACATTGAGCTACAAGGTGCAACGAGGTGTAGCAATTCAACAAAAGAGACAGAAAGTAGCTCGAATGACAAGAACATCAAAGTTCGTAAGTCTTGCATCGTAGGAAACAAAGTATGCAAATCGGAAAAGTTTTTGCTACTAAGGCCGGTTGCTACGCTACGCTACATAGCGTAGCAAGTATGCAACACACACATTGGTGCTACACTATGCCAAGCATGTTACGCTACAAAGCACAACAAGGCATGCGGATGGTTGTGTGACATCAATGCACTTCACCTAATTTGACCATTGGCACACATCTCCAAATGCTGACAGCACAATTATGATGTGGCAGGCTCAGAGTTGCAACATCATGGACTCACAGTCGCAATGGTCATAAGCACCTAACGGCCATATTGGCATGTGAAGCATGAGCAAGTCAACAAAAGACCAAGGCACATGGCTTCCAAATGACCCCTTCTGCATGCCCTTGGTCCTATAAATATCCTGACAAGCAACACAAAAAGACTCTTTGGCTCTTGCATTGTCTCGCTATCTATCCCTTTTGCTCTCACGTTTTGGTGTTCTCTAACTCCTTGGCTATCTCTTTTGTCTCACTTTTCTATTTGACATTCTCCCCAGTTGTAGCGTCGAGCATTGTAAGCTTTCTGTACAACACAACGAATAGTTAGCATCCTCAGTTGACATTCCATTCTATCCACCATTCTACTGCCTCGGTCGAATCCCTGCACTATTAGCACCAAAGTCCATGTCCAAAGTGCACAAGCTTCCTACTCTGCATACCTTGGTTACTCTCTGGATTGCTACACTTCATCGCACTGTGCAATCAATTGTATCCACCTCGGCAAAGCAAATTTGTAACTTCGGAGTGGTGCATGCTCCTAACTATATTTTTCTTTATTTCCTATTACTGTCGCATGTTGCATTATTTCCTGTGTTGTTTCCTGCTTGATTTATTTCCAAATATCATTCTGCTTCTTTATTTTTAAGCATCATGTTTCATTTCCATTTCCGTTTCAAAATATATGTTGCAAAAGGCTATATAGATGTCAATTAAGTTCCTTTCTGATCAACTAGACTATTCAGGATGCTCCATATTTTCACACACTTCTAGCATGGCCCTCTCGCGGATACAGGGTCAAGACTGTCATGCCTGCCGACCCCTCAGTGTTTTCCAACTGTCGATGTTTTGGGTCACTATAGTTTTCTGGTGCTAGAAGGAGGGCCTTTTGGTGTCTTTTTTCCTCATGTCACGGTAGTTTTGTGAGCCTTCTACACCCTAATATGTGTGAGCATAAACGTGACACCCTTTTGCGGTTGTTTGCGCTTTGCGCGGTGTAGATCAGTTGCCTCAATAGTTCCTTGGGAGCCCCACAGAATGCAAGGCCTCTGATTGCCTATTAACTAACCCATTTTATGGTAGTCTCACATGCATTTTATACCCTACTGTGTGTGGTACAGATTGGTCATCTCAACGGTTCCTCTAGAGCCCCGTGAGACATAAATCCTGCTCATGTGCTAGTTAACTTTCCGCTCACATTCTTCCATGCATTCTGTGCTTCGCGAGGTGTAGAGCGGTCGCTTCAACGGTCCCTCAAGGATCCTACGAGATGCAAAGCCTTCTTGGTCACTGGCTAGCTTTCTAGTCTTAGGGTGGTCTTGTATGCACTCTGTACCCTATTGTGTGTGGTATGGATCGATCACCTCGACGATTCCTCTGGAATCCGGCAAGACATGAAGTCTTCCTTTTGTTGTTTTCTAGTTTCCTTGCTTGTTCACACTCTTTTGCATAATTTTTATGCTTGCATAGCTGTTTAAGTAACTACAATGGCTTTTTCAACTACTACTACCAATGCTTTCAACGTAGAAGTTCCCTTCAACTTTGAAGCTCCTATCACGGTTCAAGGTACTACTAGTGCCAAACAACTACTAAATCCAATGCAAGAAACGTGATGATCTCTTAGGATCCAAAATCAAGGGCCTAAAGGATTAGCCCAGCAACATGATCATTATAGTTTTCTTTGTGCAAAGGTGCAAGCAAATTTGCCCTTAGATTTACACAAACTCAAGGAAAATGTAGCTTCAAGTTCTCTTATTGCAACGGGAAGGAATTTATTCGTACCCCCAGTGTTGCTTTACCTTTAACACAAGCGTACCAAATCCTTTTAAACCAACTAATCTAATTGGCTAGGCTTAGGGAGAAACAGAACATGGTGTCTAACCAAGATGACACTTTCCAAGAAGGTCAGGAGGAACTTGATTCCGAATTGAACGAGGGAGGTCCAATCGACCTTGCTCCTATCCCTCCTACCTAGTCCTTCTAGGCTAAACTAGCATCTGCTACCACTCCCTTTGTAATTATTCCTATACGCTGAGAATGCAAACTTGGGCGTATACACTGAGAATGTGTACTTAGTGAAAACTATGTATTTTGAGCTCCAAAGTTGCCACTTTTGATAGCAGATCTTGCCGTGGTCATCGGTAGGTCCCAGGGAACTGCTCCTTGTTCAGTTCGACTCTACTTGAAGCTGTGTGTGGGGCCCTCAGGCTTTAGTCACACTAGGAAACATCATGACTTAGCTCGATTCTTGTTGGAGAAGTACTAAGCTCAAAATTTTGTGGTGTTTCATTGGCCCCTCTTTGTTGACACTTGGAGGAATCGACCAGAGAAGCATCAACAAAGAAGTACAAAACACCACAAGCAACTTAGTAGCATTGTCCTTCGACACTTGGCTAGATATCATCGCATTGTACTCAGTAGTACATGGGATTGGTGAAATGAAGTGTTTAGCTGGATAGGGAAAATAAGAATTGTGGGGATTGAGAACTAGTAAAGGGGATGCTATGGTGTGCAAACGGGTCATGTTGGTCTTTGTCAATAGCCATTGTTTAGCAGATTCAGGATCCATACATGAGATGTGTGTCCTTTGGCGGAACAAGGCCCTTGTTTAGTGTTTAAGAGGCTTGTTGACACAACCAAAGCCACACGATGATGTATCACGTTCTTTGGAGGAACAGAGCCTCTATTTAGTGTTAAAGGGAACCTGTTGGTGGAGAGCCAAAGCCATGTAATAAAATGTTACTTGAGTGTATAAGACATGAGTTTTTGCTTTTTTTTGTAGTAAAGAAATGTTTTTTGGAAATATCTTTCTTTCAATTTTGCATTCATGCTCATGTGCCATATTGTGTGTTGCAAATGCTTAGCAGTGTGCAACCGTGTATTCAATGTTTTGGTGTGCACTGGGTGTGTCAGGGGAGTAACTGAGTAGAGTATGTTGAGGGATAGATGGGGAATGTAATGGGAAATGGGAATGTATTAATGAATGGCTTCATTAATCTGGTTACGTGTGTTAGGGGCAATGTGATACTTTGCTGCTGTGATGAAAAGCACTCTCGTACAAACACCTCTAAGTGTCATCCTGCAAACATAACTCCAAGAAGACAAGAAAACCATGAATGAGTAAGCAAGCTTAGACTTAAACAGAAAATGATGAAACAAAGGCACCGGATGAGATGTTAGGCACTGAATATCTATGGCAGCAATGTTGTTAGGATCAACCGATGATGAGTGAGGCAGCGACTCTTGATGAAGTTGGAATGCAGCTACAGATCGAGAGGCTAGAGATGAAACTACGAATTTATAGTCGTAGCGGACTGTCGTGGGTTAGTTTTCTGTCATAACTTGTTGGACATTGCCATTTTAGCATCGTAGCAGATGGTACATTACCAGTTTTTAGTCTTGGCAGACCGTGAAGAGGCAAATCATTTTATAGTCTTAGCGGACTCTGGCGAATGTGACTGTGATAGTTTACGGTCGTGCCAGATAGGTGCTAGTTTATTATCATTGTGGACGAATTGTGGTGCTAGTTAATCATCATAACCCCAGGACATTTTGTGGTATCAGTTTATCGTCATGATTCCAAGACGTGTGGTGGTGCCAGTTTATCGTCATAACACCAGGACGTTCTGTGGTATCAGTTTATTGTCATGATTCCAAGACGTGTGGTGGTGCCAGTTTATCATCGTAACCCCAGGACAGTTTGTGGTATCAGTTTACCGTCATGATGCTAGGACGAGCTGTGGTATCAGTTTACCGTCATGATGCCAGGACGAGCTGTGGTGTCAGTTTTAAGTCATGATGCCAGAACTGTCAGGGTGGATGCATGCATGTGCATCCGTATGATCCTGTAAACGAAAGAAAGTAGAGAAAACAATGTTTAAATAGCCACTACAGAAAACATGAATTGAAATGCACAAGTGAATAGAAAATAATGTGAAAAGATGGTATTTTAAGGCCTTTTCGGGCCACGTGTTCTATTTTAAGGCCTTTTTGGGCCACATGCAAGCGCGTAAGCTAGTACAATGTAAACTAAGGTGACGTATGCACAAAACACAAGTGTGAAGAGTGGGTGGGGATAAGATGTGTTTTTGGACGTAAGGGAGCCTTTATCACGTGATTGTTTCCTAGCTAGATGTGGACTAGGAGGCGTGCTAGGTTGCTCTAGGACGCTTTCAATTTTTACCTCTCGTTCGGGTGTTTTAGCTCTAGGTGTTGTGTTTGTTGTTGTGGGTGTTGCTTCAAGAGGCTCCACTTTCAAGACCTGTGACATGTCAATGTTCTACTCAGCTTGAAAGGGAGTGTTATTTCCATGTATAATGACTTGTCCACCTTCATATGGAAGGAAAATTTCTTGATGTATTGGTGAGGAAACAGCTCGTTGTTGTGCTAGCTAAGGTCTACCAAGAATCATGTTGAAACTAGGCATCTCTTCTATGATAGTGAATTCTGCGCTAGTGGGGAATTGTTCACCTACCACAAAGGCTAAGTTGATTGTGCCCTTAACTATGACACATGATCCATTGAAAGATTTTAAACACGTGGTTTCTATTGGCATGATCTCATCTACCATGCCTAGTTTGTTGATGACAGAGTATAGAACTACGTTTGTTGCCGCACCATCATCAACGTGCACTCTGTAAATGGTACATTGCCCAACATGTACACTAATTGATAATGGAGCTGTTGTGACTTCCCCTCATTCGAGGTTGACTTTAACTGCATCGTCATGGAAGGATAAGGTGTTGGATCCCAATCCTTGTGGTGTGTGTTGTGAAATTATTGCACAGATGGATTCCATGTTAGTAGGGATGTCCTCTGTAACAGGAATAGATGCTAACGTTTATGCTAAGGCTTCACGATGAGCCTATGATGTCATGACCAGATCATAGAAACTCATGATTGTGTTCTTTTGTTTGAGCATTTTTTTTACCTAGGCCATTGTAGCTACAAAGTCTGAGTTATCTTTCGTTGTGTTGGTTGCCTCTGTATCGGTCGAGGGCTTGGGCTTGGTCTGTTTGGGATTAGGGGCAAGGCCCCCAGTGTTCATTTGTTATATACTAGATGTGGCTTTTATTTCGTCCACAAGTGTTGTTCGTTGTTCATTCATTTTCTTCTTTTGCCAGTTGGTTTGCTTACCCATGTTGTTGGCAAGGTTGACTCTTGAGGGAGAAGAGGTTGAAACATTGCCTATGGTTGGGCTTTGGGTAGGTGAGGGGCCATCATGTGGTGGCACCTTTATGACAAATGGTAGTTTGGGAGGTGTCGTTGCTGTTTGACTAGCTTGTTGTGGCACCTTGATAATGAAAGGTTTCTTTGCTATTGTCGTTGGTGCATCATGCCAGTTTAATGTCTTAGCGGACATCTGTGGTGGTACTTTGACCATGAAGGGTGTCTTCGGTGCTCGAGATTGCATTGAATCCTGCTAGTTTAATGTCTTAGCAGACTGATGAGGTGACAAAAGGTGTCGTTGGTGCTCTAGGTGGCACCTTGATGACGATGGGAGGCCCCTTGCTGGTGCAAGCAGAGGGGCTTGTTGCCTTGCTGGGAGGCACACGAATCACAAAAGGTTGCTGCATAAGTTTAGGCCTACTATCTATGCCAATGGAGTTTATAACATAGGAGGCATCGTTTGTGCTGGGTTGACTTAGGATGTTGATGTTGAGTTGGCCCCACTCCATCATTTCTTGTAGATCATCCTATAACGCATGACAGGTGTCAGTGTTGTGATCGAACATCTAGTGGTAGTGACAGAATTGGTCTAACTTTAAATGTCATGGAACCGGGGGCTCATTTGGTGCTACTAAGGTGGAGTTCCTCAGTAGCTCACAGTACCTATCATGTCGTCGGTGGGGTTCTCCACTACGTGTTTCTATTGGATTTGCCCAGCTTTAAGGAGTTGCTCTAGTAGTTCTGAAGGTCGTGCAGGTAGAGGTGTGTACTTAGAGTGATCCTTGCACTGAAAATTGGGCCTTGGGGTGGCCGTTGTTATTGCAGACGGGTTGGTACTGGTGTTTGTTGCTTTTGTGCGTGCAGCTATACTTTCCATTATTGTCTATTGTTTGGCAACGTGTTGCTTCTTGTAAGCCACATAGGCACGATCATTGGTAGTTTGTGTAGCTTGTTCAATGTTCTTGATCTATGTGAATGCTTGGCTCAACGTTTGAGCGCTTAGGTAATACAGTTTTGATTTAATGAAGTTAGTCACGGATCCCTTCAGAATCGTAAGGAAATACTTTTCAGGGATGGGCTCATGAAGTTTGTTAAGGGCTACACTCCATCGTTGGATGAACTTTTGCATAGACTCAAGTGGTACTTGTTTCACCTGTATTAGGCTATCTAGTGTGGCTTTAGGCTTGAGGTTGTACTTAAACCAGGTAACAAACTGATGTAACAGATCCTTCAGAGAGGATATGGAGTTACAAGGCAAGGCTCAGTACTAGTCTAAGGCTACACCCATTAAGAACATAGTGAACACTCGCACGATTGCGTGGGGCCAAGCCTGAAGCAATAGAGTTTCTGATTGAAACGTGAATAAGTGAGTGTTTGGATCTCCCTTCCCATTGTACTTGGTTAACTGTGGGAGGGTGATTCCCTTCCCTAAAGCTAACGGTGGCATTGAAGAGCTAATTGGATTATCCTGGTAGAAAACAAGTACTTTAACTTATTCAGTGTTGGCAGTTTTGAGTTTCTTTACCTCATCAACTAATGCTTGCATCATTTGTTTTGCTTCTGCCCACTCTTGAGTGCCAGGTAGATTAGTTGGTTGGGGAGATTTTTGGGTTGTCATTTGTTACTGTGGAGCAATGTTTAGGGTTGTGGTTGTGGGGTGTGACACATTGAAGTGAGTGGGTTGTTGAATAAGGGGTATGGTTCCTTGCCTAGCCACAAACTGTGAAGTGACACCCTAGATGTGTGGGGCTGATGTAATGAAAGTGGCCCCATGCATTTACACATGCGGTATGTACTGGGTGGATGTGGATGTGGGTAGTCCATGTCGGGACACTGGTGCTTGCATGATCATTGAGGATTGATGGGTGGCTGTCTGTCCCATGCGAGGATGGAGTGATGGGTTCACGTAGGCATGGGGACTAAGGGTGTGGTATGAATCCTCAGGTTTAGATTGTGCCTTGAAGTCATCTACATCATGTTGGTTTTGGGGCTCCTCATTGGGTCGCCATGTGTTTTGACTCCTTGCCAGAAGGAGCTGGGAGATGAGCATATGATGAGGATCAGAAAGGGGGATGATGTCATATACAGAGGGGAAGAATTCATGACCTCCCATGTATATGCGCTTGAAGTTTCGTTTTGCCTCCTGTTCTGTGGTGTCAAGATGTAGGTTGGCCTGAATCTTCACACAAATAAAGTTGTATTGTTCCTATGTGAGGATTGCGAAGGTGTGTGCATTAGAGGTCTGAGATGACTCCATGGTGATGTGTGAAGGGGCAGTGTACGAGCTGGCTAACAAGTGCTGAGTGTTTTTGAGCTAAGTGTTCAGAGTGTTCGATGTGTGAACACTGAAAATTTTTCTAAGTGTCTAGCACGTATAGCATAAATGGGAGAAAATTTGGCTAAGTATAAAATTATGAACCGTACTCATATGCAGATGGCGATCTTGGGAAAGAGGAAGTCATCTTAGAATCCTTATATTATGTGTATCGTATGCATTGGACAAGGTGATCCATGTTGGTGGCCATTAGTACTTACACCGACTTCAAGTAGGTGTGAATCGCAGCGAATTCGGCTTTGAAACAGATGTGTTTTTTGTGTTTTTGTTGAAAAAAACTGTAGCGGTACTATAGCAACGTAAACACTGTAGTAGCATAAACACTGTAGCATCATAGACACTGTAGCAGTGTAAACCCTATAGCAACGTAGACACTGTATTTGAACAGGTAACATGATTAGCGTTTCAATTAAACAAAAAACAAGTCAGGCCCTTCTTGTAGCGCCAATTTCTGTACCATTCGAAATCGTCGGTCTCCAGCTGGAATGAAACAGAAACCTGGAGATCCCTGGACATGCACAGAAGACCCTACCTTTGCCCGAGGGCAAGCTAGAATTAATGAAGGCAGAGTACCTTGGATGGTCTGCACGTGGATTAGGCAAGGATTTCCCCTAACGTATACCGATATGCTACACGCTGGGTTATATGTAGATGGCGTAACTGATGTAAAATAGTGCGTAAACAACATAAATAATGTAAAAAGAGTGTAAATGTACAATAGCGTAAACATTAAACAGGCAACAATGAATAAAACTATAACAAATTGTAGTAAAGAAATGCAGCAATGTTATTGCAAAATGAGAGTTACAATGCACCGGTCTAACGCAGTTGTGGCTCTGACACAAGGTGGATGATTAGCCCCGGTGGATGCAGGGATGACCGTGTATACTGGCTTAAACTGCAGGCACAACGTAAAGTTTGTATGCTCAGCGTACAGGGTAAGCTCCAACATACAGGGTTTCTGCTCTGGTCTCACAGCATCTCTATTTCTCTTTTTCTCTGGTTTACTCAAAATTGCCAACCTCGATCTAATGAAAAATTGGGGTTTTTATATAGGTTTAGACGTTAGACTCGGGTTGGGTGACATGTGGCGCGTTGACCAAGTGCAAAAGAATAATATTTTACAAGTGTATAGCGTGCTGTACGCCAGCGTATACTGCTGTACATATTGGGCATATACGCTGGGCGTGTACACTGTAGATGCTGGGCATATACACTGTATATGTTGGGCGTATATGCTGGGTGTATATGCTAGGCGTATACGCTGGGCATGCAGGATGCGAATGCTTAGCATATGGACTCTATGATACATGATGTCAACACCTAAAAGATTACTCTATTCATTTGAGTTGATGCTCTATCTAGATCTTGTTCTGAAATGTTGTTTCTATGCCGTCTCTGGGGATTGCGTGTCGGGCATATACACGAGTCCTACATGCTAAGTGTACATGTGAGGCATGTATGCTAGGCGTGTACGCTAGGCGTATACGCTGGGCACGCAAACTTGGGCATATACGCTAATGAAAAATTGGGCGTATACGCTGAGAATGTATACTTAGTGAAAACTAAGTATTTTGAGCTCCAAAGTTGCCATTTTTGATAGCAGATGTTTCTATGGTTGTCGGTAGGTCCCAGGGAACTACTCTTTGTTGAGTCTGACTCTACTTAAAGCTGTCTGTGGGGTCCTCATGCTTTAGTCACACTAGGAAATATGATGACTTAGCTCGATTCTTGTTGGAGAAGTACTAAGCTCAAAATTTTGTGGTGTTTCAAGAACCACCTACCATTTGGTAGATACCACAAGCAACATAGTTCACAAGGGTCAATCGAACGACACCACTGATGGGTCACGTTACTGCCCTTGCCACTCCACAGATGGGAGCTGCCCCTATGATTCCCCAACTGTTTGCATCATTCCTAGGCCTGGATCAAGCATTCCAACTTATCCAAACCCTTACTGAGAAAATAAAATGCCTCAAGGCTGTTGAGTCCAACATGGTACNGTGGGTGAAGATGATGTAGATGAAGATAACCCATGAAAACATGGGATTTTTGAAATTTTGAATTTTTTGTAAAACGTTTGCAAACATTGTTTGATGGGAAGACTTTTAATGAAGAAATAAATATTTGAAATAAAATTGATTTTATGCTATGTTATGTTTTTGCTTTTGATGTTCTAGTTTTAGGACATTTCGGGCCATCTCTAGTTTTAGGCTATTTCGGGCCATCACTAATTTTAGGCCATTTTGGGCCATCGCTAGTTTTAGACCATTTCAGGCCATCTAATAGTAACATAGTTTTAGGCCATTTTGGTCCATAGTGTGGTTGCATAGTTTTGGGCCATTTCGGGCCATGGTGTGGTAAGGAAGTGATATGCTAATGATTTAGAAAATGGTTAATTAGTACCTAGTGTAGAAGGATGGATGCCAACACAAAAAGGTGGTAAAAGTACAAAGGATGCAAAGTGGGCAGGAAGTAGTGGGGTTGCTACACTAGGCGTAACTGCTTCTTAACCCATTGTGGGTTGGGCAAGGTGTAAGGCCGAGATGCTTTACTACAACCTTCACCTACATTTTTGTCCTCTTCTTAGAAGGGCAACTTAGTCCATGAATTTTCATTTTCTGATCTGGCATGTTGGGCTAGTTCTTTTGTCAAATGGTTAGTTTCTACATAGATAGGTGCTTCATTCTTAGAGGTTACCACCTCTGAGCCCTGTTCCATATCCACATTGTTGATGAATTTTGTTGCTACCTCATCGCCATGGATGATCACCTCCCTGCCTACATAGGGTAGATGGATCTCCTGTTGAATGAGCAAAGAGATAGCCCTATGTTGCGCTAACCATGACCTTCCCAAGATCTAGTTGAACCTAGGCATCTCTTCAACCATGATGAACGTTGTGGTTATGGGGAACTGGTCCCCTACCACAAAGTCAATATGGACCGTGCCTTTTACCACAACGCGTGGCCTATTGAATGACTTTAAGCACAACGTTTTTGTGGGTCTGATCTGGTCAACCAAACCTAGTTTGTCCACAATAGGGAAAGGGATGACATTTTTGGCAGCCCCATCATCAACATGTACCAAGAGACGGCATAGAAACAACATTTCAGAACAAGATCTAGATAGAGCATCAACTCACATGAATAGAGTAATCTTTAGGTGTTGACATCATGTATCATAGAGTCCATATGCTGAGCATTCGCATCCTGCATGCCCAGCATATACGCCTAGCATATACACCCAGCGTATACACCCAACATATACAGTGTATATGCCCAGCATCTACAGTGTACACGCCCAGCGTATATGCCCAATATGTACAGCAGTATACGCTGGCGTACAGCACGCTATACACTTGTAAAATATTATTCTTTTTTACTCAGTCAACGCGCCACATGTCACCCAACCCGAGTCTAACGTCTAAACCTATATAAAAATCCCAATTTTTCATTAGATCGAGGTTGGCAATTTTGAGTAAACCAGAGAAAAAGAGAAATAGAGATGCTGTGAGACCAGAGCAGAAACCCTGTATGTTGGACCTTACCCTGTACGCTGAGCATACAGCCTTTACGTTGTGCCTGCAATTTAAACCAGTATACATGGTCATCCCTGCATACACCGGGGCTAATCATCCACCTTGTGTCAGAGCCACAACTACGTTAGACCGGTGCATTGTAACTCTCATTTTGCAATAACATTGCTGCATTTCTTTACTACAATTTGTTACAATTTTATTCATTGTTTCCTGTTTAATGTTTACGCTATTGTACATTTACACTCTTTTTACATTAGTTATGTTGTTTACGCACTATTTTACATCAGTTACGCCATCTACATATAACCCAGCGTGTAGCATATCGGTGTACGTTAGGGGAAATCCTTGCCTAATCCACGTGTAGACCATCCAAGGTACTCTGCCTTCGTTAATTCTAGCTTGCCCTCGGGCAAAGGTAGGGTCTTCTGTGCATGTCCGGGGATCTCCAGGTTTCTGTTTCATTCCAGCTAGAGACCGACGATTTCGAATGGTACAGAAATTGGTGCTACAAGAAGGGCCTGACTTGTTTTTTGTTTAATTGAAATGCTAATCACGTTACCTATTCAAATACAGTGTCTATGTTGCTATAGGGTTTACACTGCTACAGTGTCTATGATGCTACAGTGTTTACGTTGCTATAGTACCACTACAGTTTTTTTCAACAAAAACACAAAAAACACATCTGTTTCAAAGCCGAATTCGCTGCGATTCACACCTACTTGAAGTCGGTGTAAGTACTAATGGCCACCAACATGGATCACCTTGTCCAATGCATACGATACACATAATATAAGGATTCTAAGATGACTTCCTCTTTCCCAAGATCGCCATCTGCATATGAGTACGGTTCATAATTTTATACTTAGCCAAATTTTCTCCCATGTTTTCAAAAATCCCATGTTTTCATGGGTTATCTTCATCTGCATCATCTTCACCCACACCATTACCTTCTGCATCATTCTTTTCCGCTTCACCTTCCTCTGCATTGCCCTCTCCTACCTCTTCATTTCCACCCTCTATGGGCCATGCATCTTCATCTAGAACCTACATTGTAATAGTGAAGTAGTCAGCTAGAGCAACATATGAAAGCTAGCATAAGCCTTTTCTATAGTAAAAAGTGACTAACCTGAGATGGCCTTGCATCCTTTTCAAAGGGTATGCGATCCAAACCAAGCTTGAGGTAGTGCCAGACTTCCTCCTCCATGATACTTGCCCAATGCCTATCACTTGGTTCAGCGTCTGCAATAGCTTTCTCCTTTTCAATGGTCGTCCATCTTGATAGTCCCAAAGAAAAGGAGGTGGTAGTGGTCTCACCTATGGGAAGATCCACTTCCTGTCCAGGAGATTCACTAACCTTTACTTGCTCCATGAACTTGTTATAAGCCTTAGAAGCACCAATGGCATTTATGAATGCTTTATAAGTAAACACCTCCACAGAAGAATCCTTGTATAGTTTGCGGTAGGTGGCACGTTCCGGTTTATACATGCGTTTATGATTTTTCTGGAACTTCCCCCACTTGTAAACTCTGGCACTGTAATCCTTCCAATCCTTGTTCTTCTATGCCAACAAGTCCATATGTATCTGCTATTTTATTATTTCTCGGGTGGCTTCATTGTTGTGTTGCATGACTGTCCAATATCTAGCATAATCTATCACAGCTGTGCGCCAACTTCCATCATTAGTATCATGGGCCATGAGGAATTCGTTTCTCGATTTGAGGTCTCCCACTTCGGTGCTCAATTTAGCCTTCTCTTTCTCAGCTTTCTGGACCCGTTTCCACAAGTCCTCATTAATGCACCTACACTCCCACAAGGGGTGTGCTGAGGGCAAAGCACATCTGCTAGCCTCATCGTATATGCAATGAGCCACCTTGGCCACTTGGGGCAGGAATGTAGGCATGACACCAACCTTCAATACCCATGTCGGGTCCCATTTGAGTCGAGAGGTTATAACCACATAAAGAGCACATCAATCACACTAGCATAACAAGATTAGCAAAATCAGGAACTCTAGCATAGCAACACAAAAGAGCCTAGCATAGCTACTTTACTTATCCACTTCAGGATCAACCTATTTGAGATGACCGATTATGTCGTCGATGACCCCTTGCATGAATGTGGGTTTGTTGAGGGTCTCGGCCCATGGTTCCAGGCGAATCAAAGGGGGTCCTATAACATTAACAGAGGTGTCTATCATGCAATCAAACATGTTAGTAATGATCGAGGTGAACTGTGACAAGGTTGTAACTAAAGCAAACTCACGAGTATCTAATTGCAATTCCCCTCCTTTCTGACTTAAAACAATGGAAGCATCCTTAGTAGAAGTCCCTTCCTGGTCGATGTAAACTTCTTCTTTATTTGCTGGGTTCTTTCCTTTTGAGGCATCAACATCCTCCTCATCCATAAGAGAATCCTCTTCATCTCCAAAAATGTCCTCCTTGTTAGTAGGAGGATTTTCCTTAACAACAAGAGCCCCTTCCTTAGTGACAGGAGCTCCTTCCCTCTTGACCAGGGCCCTTTCTTCTGAGACTAGGGCCTCTGTGTCTTTATTCACCACCCCCATCTTGGGGCCAACACCTCTTCATTACCTTCTTCTTCTTCTTCTTCTTCCCCTGGCAACAAAAACATATTTGCATTAGCTTCAAGCAAGTTAGCTTAAAGTAGGTGCTACATTGTGCTACGTTGCGTAGCGTAGCATAGCATAGCAGGCATTAGCAAAGTGGACGAGGAAATAAACATGAACAAAAGAACTTACCAATGGGGGGTTTCATCTTATGTAGCTTGAACCATAACATCTGCCCCTATTCTTCCTCTACACAAAGGATCATCTCAACTGGTTGAGGCCTCTTTCACAGCATCTTGGTGGCCACTGTCTTGGTGATGAGACATTTCTCCTATGACACGCTACTGACAGAAGTAGGAGGTGCCTCTCCTACACTCTCTTGGCCAAAAAAGTGGCAAGCCACTCGATCCTTAGTCATCATAGAAAATGACTCCCCAATAGCCTCTAGGGGATCTTAGGCTCGGGTGGTCCAGAGGATTTTCCAGATCCACAGTTTGGAAATCTAATTGCAATTTCACATAACCCAACATCTGTTCTTGTAGACTACCAAAAACTCCACGAAATGCTGCAAGTAGGCTATGTAACAAGTGTAGTGCACATTGAAGTGGGACTCTTGCTTCTTATGAAGCACGATGATTTCAGTTTGTAGGCCCTTACATAGATACCTAGCCCAATTGTAGTGTTCCCCCTCTTCCATGACCTCCCGCATCACCCAAGCTTGCTCAATCCCAATGATCTTTCCTTGGGAAAGTAGCTAGGAAAAAGTGTGAGCACAAAAGATGGGATAAACCTCTTTGGTGGGTCTTGGCTTGACCTTCGTCATAGGGATCCCCTTCCACAATTTTGCAACCCCTAGACACTCCTCAATGTCCTCCTTTTGATAGTTCAACTCTTTCTTGGTCTTTGACACTATGAAGAAACCATCAGCAAGGACACCGAAAAGGTCCACGAATAGCTAGTCATTGACTTCAAGAACCACCCGCACACTGTGTACATGTGTGCGGAAGTGATCTACCTTTTTGAAAAAGGAGTCAGCTAGGATGAGCATCTCAGTGGTAGCGACACTTGGATTCGGGGCTAGGAACAAATCCATGAGCCAAGCATCTTCAAAATGCTTGAGCATGGATTCCAAGGCCACACTACATATCCAACATTCCCTCTCATCTACCTTCTCATAGTTGAAGAAGATGTTGGCCTCCTAGTTCCCAGAGGTTATCACTATCACCTCCTAGGAATTTTTTGCCCCTATAGCAGTTTGCACAATAGCAGTTAGCACAAAAACACAAAAACAGAAGAAGCAAAAAAACAAGTTAGGCAAAGCACCGATAGTAGAAAAAAATACAATGACACTCAAACATGTAGTAGCTTACTAATTAGCTTAGCAGGCTTAAATGGTGATGGGAATGGTGGAAGAATAACTAAGAAATCTTCAATGGTAATTGGTTCAAAGGGTGCCCATCCCTCATCCAACCAATTGGACTCCTTGCATCTATTATAGAGTTTGGGATACTAGGTTGGGTAGGTTTGGTACTCACCCCCACATTGGCCTATCACAACTATGTGCATATTCTCGATGGAAGAAAACTCCTGCAGTGCCATTTGTGCTATGGTCAACACATCCATATCGCCATGAAGCCCTTCCTCATTGATGAAAAACCTGGTAACAAAAACACATTATTAACATTTGACTAGCATAGCAAACATTGCATAGCATAGCAGAACATGGCTATAAAACTCACCCGCCAGCATTGTAAACAGTTCCTGGCAGGTTTTGGAAGCTCATTCCCATATGACATGCAATAAACAAAGTGTTGTAGAGGTGGTAGAAATTATACTTGCGCATCTCCTAGATCCAAGACAAACGCCTCAAATTTTTTGTGCACTGACTGGACCCTTCTCCCTACCTATTGCTAATTTCTCCGTCCATTAAAAATCTCAGAATACCCTTATTTGCCCCAGGCAATAGGGTTTCTATTATGGTGGTCACTACCTCCTCCACCAGGTGTGACCAAATGATCACATTGAAGCGTTGGAGGATAAATTGCAGGAACTCATGTGACAAACAAGGAAAGAGAAAAAAATAATAGAGGCATAAGAAAACAGAAGAAGCATACCAGCCTACTAGGTCAATGGTGTCTCCTCTTTCACCATGATGCATGCCTATGACACCTGCCCTAGGGTTTCTTTCACCTCGTCGACCTTTGCGAGTGCCAGGTGTTTGCGTTCTTTCTTGGGGACCATCGTCTTGCTTGCCGACTCTTTCCTCATTGCTATACCAAAATCGCCTTGCTCTCTATCACCACAATCACTCTATGCTCTAAATGTGGGCTCTATGCTTCGAATGTGGGCTCTGCACTATTACAGTGAAAATGACGAGTTTACTAGGTGTTAATCCCTATTTATAACCATAATGGTGAAAAGGAAACTTGTCATTCTCTCTCTCTGTTTAATGTGGAGTATGCCATGCAGCGTAGCATGCCCCCCATAACATGGTAGCAGTGTTCACATTAAAATAGGTGGGCCTAGGTGAAGAGCCTTGACACGCTTCAAGGTAGCCATTTGCCTTCACAAAAAATAAATATCTTACATTTTAGGTGGTCTGAAAAGACCTTAAACTAGCAATCCTAATGCGTAGTTCCAATCTAGTTAGCAGTCCGAAAAGACCTTAAACTAGCAATCCTAGCACACAATGTCAATCTAGTTAGCAATCCACAATGACATTAAACTAGCAGTCTTGACACTTTCAGTCATTGGCAGTCCGAAATGACATTAAACTAGCGGTTTCACGTTTTTACATCAGCAGTTTTGCACTTTTTTACATTAGTAGCTTTTTGTTCTTTATACTAGCATTTTTACATTTTTTTTACATCTAGGAAGTCTGTAAAAACCTTAAACTAATACTCTAAGATATTGGAAGTCCAAAAGATGTTAAAATAGCAGTTTTTACATTCTTACATTAGCAGTTTTCAATTTTTACACTAACAGTTTTGCATCTTTACTTCCAAGCAGTCCGCCATGACATTAAACTGGCAAATCTTAAGCTTTCTATCACACTTTTCTCTTGTCTCAATTACTCACATTTCATTGCTACTTTGCAAATTTTCACTATGCATGATTACTACGAACAAGTAACTCTTAACCAGACTTTCATTTCATTTTGGCAGATTGAGCAAGAATGGAAATCCATCATGACCTCTCTTCACCTTTAGCTTTAGCAGGTCCACATGGCAAACTGACGAGACAATTGAACCCAGATCTAATAGACTAGGAATCACCTGCAATCAGTACCATAGAATCATTAGAAGCATTTCCAGACTAGCCTAAGCATCTCGTCCAAGCCCTAGATTTAGAGGTCGCGGATGTAACTGAGGATCCTCTCATCAAAATGCTTGTGACCACATCTAAGGGGCAAATAAAAATGTTGAAACCTAGTTCCCTTCTAGATTCGCATATGCACAAAGATGTAGCCAAAATTATAGAGGATAACATTGAAGTATTTTCATGGTCATACAGTGACATGTCAGGTTTAGATCCAAGGCTGATACAGCACAACATTGTCTTAGACCCACGCATGAAAGTGGTTAAGCAGAAAGCTTGTAAGGTTAAACCAGAGATTGCACTAGACGTATGAGATGAAATCACTAAGCTATGCTAGGCTGGTTTCATCTGGGCAGTTGATTATTCAGAATGGGTGTCTAACATTGTTGTAGTTTCTAAGAAAACGAGAGGAATACGAATCTTTATAGACTTCTGGGATCTTAACAAACCAACGATCAAAGATGATTTCCCACTTCCAAGTATCGATCAACTCATTGACACTATGGTTGGTCATGCTCTGTTATCCTTCATGGATGGTTTCTCTGGTTACAGCCAAATATACATTAACCCATAGCATTAGTTAACAACAACCTTCATGATCCCATGGGGTGGCCCTTGTTGTTGCAGACGGGTTAGTACTGGTGTTTGTTGCTTTTGTGCTTGCAGCTATACTTTCCATTATTGTCTATTTTTTAGCAACATGTTTCTTCTTTTAAGCCACATAGGCATGATCATTGGTAGTTTGTGTAGCTTGTTCAATGTTCTTGATCTGTGTGAATGCTTGGCTCAACGTTTGAGCGCTTAGGTAATACAGTTTTGATTTAATGAAGTTAGTCATGGATCCCTTCAGAATCGTAAGGAAATACTTTTCAGGGATGGGCTCATGAAGTTTGTTAAGGGCTACACTCCATCGTTGGATGAACTTTTGCATAGACTCAAGTGGTACTTGTTTCACCTGTATTAGGCTATCTAGTGTGGCTTTAGGCTTGAGGTTGTACTTAAACCAGGTAACAAACTGATGTAACAGATCCTCCAGAGAGGATATGGAGTTATGAGGCAAGGCTCGGTACTAGTCTAAGGCTACACCCATTAAGAACATAGTGAACACTCGCAAGATTGCGTGGGGCCAAGCCTGAAGCAATAGAGTTTCTGATTGAAACGTGAATAAGTGAGCGTTCGGATCTCCCTTCCCATTGTACTTGGTTAACTGTGGGAGGGTGATTCCCTTCCCTAAAGCCAACGGTGGCATTGAAGAGCTAATTGGATTATCCTGGTAGAAATCAAGTACTTTAACTTATTCAGTGTTGGCAGTTTTGAGTTGCTTTACCTCATCAACTAATGCTTGCATCATTTGTTTTGCTTCTGCCCACTCTTGAGTGCCAGGCAGATTAGTTGGTTGGGGAGATTGTTGGGTTGTCATTTGTTACTGTGGAGCAATGTTTAGGGTTGTGGTTGTGGGGTGTGACACATTGAAGTGAGTGGATTGTTGAATAAGGGGTATGGTTCCTTGCCTAGCCACAAACTGTGAAGTGACACCCTAGATGTGTGGGGCTGATGTAATGAAAGTGGCCCCATGCATTTGCACATGCGGTATGTACTGGGTGGATGTGGATGTGGGTAGTCCATGTCGGGACACTGGTGCTTGCATGATCATTGAGGATTGATGGGTGGCTGTCTGTCCCATGTGAGGATGGAGTGATGGGTTCACGTAGGCATGGGGACTAAGGGTGTGGCATGAATCCTCAGGTTTAGACTGTGCCTTGAAGTCATCTACATCATGTTGGTTTTGGGGCTCCTCATTGGGTCGCCATGTGTCTTGACTCCTTGCCAGAAGGAGCTGGGAGATGAGCATATGATGAGGATCAGAAAGGGGGATGATGTCATATACAGAGGGGAAGAATTCATGACCTCCCATGTATATGCGCTTGAAGTTTCGTTTTGCCTCCTGTTCTATGGTGTCAAGATGTAGGTTGGCCTGAATCTTCACACAAATAAAGTTGTATTGTTCCTATGTGAGGATTGCGAAGGTGTGTGCATTAGAGGTCTGAGATGACTCCATGGTGATGTGTGAAGGGGCAGTGTACGAGCTGGCTAACAAGTGCTGAGTGTTTTTGAGCTAAGTGTTCAGAGTGTTCGATGTGTGAACACTGAAAATTTTTCTAAGTGTCTAGCACGTATAGCATAAATGGGAGAAAATTTGGCTAAGTATAAAATTATGAACCGTACTCATATGTAGATGGCGATCTTGGGAAAGAGGAAGTCATCTTAGAATCCTTATATTATGTGTATCGTATGCATTGGACAAGGTGATCCATGTTGGTGGCCATTAGTACTTACACCGACTTCAAGTAGGTGTGAATCGCAGCGAATTCGGCTTTGAAACAGATGTGTTTTTTGTGTTTTTGTTGAAAAAAACTGTAGCGGTACTATAGCAACGTAAACACTGTAGTAGCATAAACACTGTAGCATCATAGACACTGTAGCAGTGTAAACCCTATAGCAACGTAGACACTGTATTTGAACAGGTAACATGATTAGCGTTTCAATTAAACAAAAAACAAGTCAGGCCCTTCTTGTAGCGCCAATTTCTGTACCATTCGAAATCGTCGGTCTCCAGCTGGAATGAAACAGAAACCTGGAGATCCCCGGACATGCACAGAAGACCCTACCTTTGCCCGAGGGCAAGCTAGAATTAATGAAGGCAGAGTATCTTGGATGGTCTGCACGTGGATTAGGCAAGGATTTCCCCTAACGTATACCGATATGCTACACGCTGGGTTATATGTAGATGGCGTAACTGATGTAAAATAGTGCGTAAACAACATAAATAATGTAAAAAGAGTGTAAATGTACAATAGCATAAACATTAAACAGGCAACAATGAATAAAACTATAACAAATTGTAGTAAAGAAATGCAGCAGTGTTATTGCAAAATGAGAGTTACAATGCACCGGTCTAACACAGTTGTGGCTCTAACACAAGGTGGATGATTAGCCCCGGTGGATGCAGGGATGACCGTGTATACTGGCTTAAACTGCAGGCACAACGTAAAGGTTGTATGCTCAGCGTACAGGGTAAGCTCCAACATACAAGGTTTCTGCTCTTGTCTCACAGCATCTCTATTTCTCTTTTTCTCTGGTTTACTCAAAATTGCCAACCTCGATCTAATGAAAAATTGGGGTTTTTATATAGGTTTAGACGTTAGACTCGGGTTGGGTGACATGTGGCGCGTTGACCAAGTGCAAAAGAATAATATTTTACAAGTGTATAGCGTGCTGTACGCCAGCGTATACTGCTGTACATATTGGGCATATACGCTGGGCGTGTACACTGTAGATGCTGGGCATATACACTGTATATGTTGGGCGTATATGCTGGGTGTATATGCTAGGCGTATACGCTGGGCATGCAGGATGCGAATGCTTAGCATATGGACTCTATGATACATGATGTCAACACCTAAAAGATTACTCTATTCATTTGAGTTGATGCTCTATCTAGATCTTGTTCTGAAATGTTGTTTCTATGCCGTCTCTGGGGATTGCGTGTCGGGCATATACACGAGTCGTACATGCTAAGTGTACATGTGAGGCATGTACGCTAGGCGTATACGCTGGGCACGCAAACTTGGGCGCATACGCTAATGAAAAATTGGGCGTATACGCTGAGAATGTATACTTAGTGAAAACTAAGTATTTTGAGCTCCAAAGTTGCCATTTTTAATAGCAGATGTTTCTGTGGTCGTCGGTAGGTCCCAGGGAACTACTCCTTGTTGAGTCTGACTCTACTTAAAGATGTCTGTGGGGTCCTCAGGCTTTAGTCACACTAAGAAATCTGATGACTTAGCTCGATTCTTGTTGGAGAAGTACTAAGCTCAAAATTTTGTGGTGTTTCAAGAACCACCTACCATTTGGTAGATACCACAAGCAACATAGTTCACAAGGGTCAATCGAACGACACCACTGATGGGTCACGTTGCTGCCCTTGCCACTCCACAGATGGGAGCTGCCCCTATGATTCCCCAACTGTTTGCATCATTCCTAGGCCTGGATCAAGAATTCCAACTTATCCAAACCCTTACTGAGAAAATAAAATGCCTCAAGGCTGTTGAGTCCAACACGGTAAAAGTCATGGACTTCTACCAGGATGATCTCATCAACCTGGCAGTCCCTGCATTAATGTTACCCCTAGGGATGTCACTCCCCCATTTCACAAAATACAACAGAAAGGGAGATCCCAATGGACATATTGTTACATTTAGGTCTGAGTCCCTTCTTTTGCAAAAATGGCCGCATACGATCATTCATGTCTTTACCATGTCTCTGAATGGAAAAGCCTTGGACTAGTACTGCACCCTTCCATGCTCCTCCATATCAACCCTAGAGGAGCTTCTAACCTAGTTTGTGATGTGCTTCAAGTACAACTTGAGACCATAGGTCATGCTAGATCAACTGATGAGTGTAAAACAAGACCTGCTAGAACCAGTCCAGAAGCTTATCCAACACTAGAGCATGACCCTTAATGAAATCTGTGAGCTCATCACAGAGGCCCACTTGCTGGACTTTTTCAAGGGTGCAGTAAACAACTTTATTATGTCTAAGCTATATTATCTTGCTCCACACACTCTCACTTAGGCTTTCGCCCAAACTAAGAGCATACAGGATGTGGCTAAGGCAAGCAAAGACTTGGCCTACATTGCATACAAGAACACCTTTGCAAAGAAGGACAAGGAAAACGGTAAGGCTGTAACAGCCACAGTGGCCATTATGGCAAACAAAGCCAAACCCAACAATAGTAACAAGAACAATAAAAAATTGGCTACACCTACAACTAACCCCATGCCTAAACAGGGTAATCCACTGTAACCCTCTACCTCCTCACCTAGGATATCTGCATCATCCAAACCAAACTTCAAGCATAAAGATCGCTAGAGTGGTTTTGTGACTAAGGATTTCAAGCTCGAGCGGTTTTGTGACTACCACCAATAGTATGGTCATGACACAAATTACTGCATGGTGTTGAAGGATGATATCCAAAGGATGATCGATCAGGGAAAACTAGTGCTAGATAAAAGCAATCCGGTATGTCCCGAGAATTGATCCCTGCACATCTACACTAACTCTCTTAATGACAACAATGCCCATTACATTATGAACACCATTGGCATTGATAGTAATCCTAGGCCTCCCCAGTAACCATTTGTGATTTGTGTGCCTCAGCGTAGCGCACCATTGCCACCAGTGGCTAATCAAAGTACGCAACAACCTTTTGTCTTGAGAGTCCCTCCTCAGACATCTTCCCCTACACCACCTGTTAGCAAAACCGCATCACTGCCTTGGACATTAACACCATTAGCTCCATTCATTATCAAGGGTCAACCCATTCAACAGCCCCCGCCCCACATAAGACAACTTTACAGCCTTCTCCTCCTAGGAAACGAGAAGTGCGTTTGATTAGTGAGATGTCGAGGGAAGGTACTATTCCAGGTACTTCGAAGCCTACATCTTCACCCCCTGCATCTATTCCCTTGTTGCCAAAAAATGACATTGCTACCCATGCACAGTCTTCACCACCTCACCTAAGAGGATCTGAAACTAGACCCGAAACTGTCCCTCCTTAGAAAATTCGTCTTCTGGGATAAATGGAAGAGGAGAAAGGCAATAAACTAGAAAGTGGTCAACACCACTTGACCACTCTCTCCCAGGTCAAGTAGGCTCTCAAATAGAAAAACACCATGCTAAGCTTGTATGACCTGATCATGACATCCACCACACATCATGAGGTTTTGGTCTACATGTTAACAGCAATTCCTGTCGACGAGAACATGCCAACAGAAGAGAAGGTGATCCATTTGTTCATGCTTCTTTCTGCACCTATAGAACCAAAGCCATCCCAAATAATTTTTTGCTATGATTCCATTAGGGAAGACCCTAAAAAGGGTTAGGTGACTACAACACCTTTCTTCATCATAATCTGGGTTGGTCAACATTAGATCTGGAGGGTACATGTTGATGATGGGGCTGCCAAAAATGTCATCCCTTTCCCTATTGTGGACAAGCTAGGTTTGGTTGACCAGATCAGACCCACAAAAACATTGTGCTTAAAGTCATTCAATAGGCCACGTGTTGTGGTAAAAGGCATGGTCCATATTGACTTTGTGGTAGGGGACCAGTTCCCCATAACCACAACATTCATCATGGTTGAAGAGATGCCTAGGTTCAACCAGATCTTGGGAAGGTCATAGTTAGCGCAACATAGGGCTATCTCTTTGCTCATTCAACAGGAGATCCATCTACCCTATGTAGGCAGGGAGGTGATCATCCATGGCGATGAGGTAGCAACAAAAGTCATCAACAATGTGGATATGGAATAGGGCTCAGAGGTGGTAACCTCTAAGAATGAAGCACCTATCTATGTAGAAACTAACCATTTGACAAAAGAACTAGCCCAACATGCCAGATCAGAAAATGAAAATTCATGGACTAAGTTGCCCTTCTAAGAAGAGGACAACAATGTAGGTGAAGGTTGTAGTAAAGCATCTCGGCCTTACACCTTGCCCAACCCACAATGGGTTAAGAAGCAGTTACGCCTAGTGTAGCAACCCCACTACTTCCTGCCCACTTTGCATCCTTTGTACTTTTACCACCTTTTTGTGTTGGCATCCATCCTTCTACACTAGGTACTAATTAACCATTTTCTAAATCATTAGCATATCACTTCCTTACCACACCATGGCCCGAAATGGCCCAAAACTATGCAACCACACTATGGACCAAAATGGCCTAAAACTATGTTACTATTAGATGGCCTGAAATGGTCTAAAACTAGCGATGGCCCAAAATGGCCTAAAATTAGTGATGGCCCGAAATAGCCTAAAACTAGAGATGGCCCGAAATGTCCTAAAACTAGAACATCAAAAGCAAAAACATAACATAGCATAAAATCAATTTTATTTCAAATATTTATTTCTTCATTAAAAGTCTTCCCATCAAACAATGTTTGCAAACGTTTTACAAAAAATTCAAAATTTCAAAAATCCCATGTTTTCATGGGTTATCTTCATCTACATCATCTTCACCCACACGATTACCTTCTGCATCATTCTTTTCTGCTTCACCTTCCTCTGCATTGCCCTCTCCTACCTCTTCATTTCCACCCTCTATGGGCCATGCATCTTCATCTAGAACCTACATTGTAATAGTGAAGTAGTCAGCTAGAGCAACATATGAAAGCTAGCATAAGCCTTTTCTATGGGAAAAAGTGACTAACCTGAGATGGCCTTGCATCCTTTTCAAAGGGTATGCGACCCAAACCAAGCTTGAGGTAGTGCCAGACTTCCTCCTCCATGATACTTGCCCAATGCCTATCACTTGGTTCAGCGTCTGCAGTAGCTTTCTCCTTTTCAATGGTCGTCCATCTTGATAGTCCCAAAGAAAAGGAGGTGGTAGTGGTCTCACCTATGGGAAGATCCACTTCCTGTCTAGGAGATTCACTAACCTTTACTTGCTCCATGAACTTGTTATAAGCCTCAGAAGAACCAATGGCATTTATGAATGCTTTATAAGTAAACACCTCCACAGAAGAATCCTTGTATAGTTTGCGGTAGGTGGCACGTTCCGGTTTATACATGCGTTTATGGTTTTTCTGGAACTGCCCCCACTTGTAAACTCTGGCACTGTAATCCTTCCAATCTTGGTTCTTCTATGCCAAGAAGTCCATATGTATCTGCTATTTTATTATTTCTTGGGTGGCTTCATTGTTGTGTTGCATGACTGTCCAATATCTAGCATAATCTATCACAGCTGTGCGCCAACTTCCATCATTAGTATCATGGGCCATGAGGAATTCGTTTCTCGATTTGAGGTCTCCCACTTCGGTGCTCAATTTAGCCTTCTCTTTCTCAGCTTTCTGGACCCGTTTCCACAAGTCCTCATTAATGCACCTACACTCCCACAAGGGGTGTGCTGAGGGCAAAGCACATCTGCTAGCCTCATCGTATATGCAATGAGCCACCTTGGCCACTTGGGGCAGGAATGTAGGCATGACACCAACCTTCAATACCCATGTCGGGTCCCATTTGAGTCGAGAGGTTATAACCACATAAAGAGCACATCAATCACACTAGCATAACAAGATTAGCAAAATCAGGAACTCTAGCATAGCAACACAAAAGAGCCTAGCATAGCTACTTTACTTATCCACTTCAGGATCAACCTATTTGAGATGACCGATTATGTCGTCGATGACCCCTTGCATGAATGTGGGTTTGTTGAGGGTCTCGGCCCATGGTTCCAGGCGAATCAAAGGGGGTCCTATAACATTAACAGAGGTGTCTATCATGCAATCAAACATGTTAGTAATGATCGAGGTGAACTGTGACAAGGTTGTAACTAAAGCAAACTCACAAGTATCTAATTGCAATTCCCCTCCTTTCTGACTTAAAACAATGGAAGCATCCTTAGTAAAAGTCCCTTCCTGGTCAATGTAAACTTCTTCTTTATTTGCTGGGTCCTTTCCTTTTGAGGCATCAGCATCCTCCTCATCCATAAGAGAATCCTCTTCATCTCCAAAAATGTCCTCCTTGTTAGTAGGAGGATTTTCCTTAACAACAAGAGCCCCTTCCTTAGTGACAGGAGCTCCTTCCCTCTTGACCAGGGCCCTTTCTTCTGAGACTAGGGCCTCTGTGTCTTTATTCACCACCCCCATCTCTGGGGCCAACACCTCTTCATTACCTTCTTCTTCTTCTTCTTCTTCCCCTGGCAACAAAAACATATTTGCATTAGCTTCAAGCAAGTTAGCTTAAAGTAGGTGCTACATTGTGCTACGTTGCGTAGCGTAGCATAGCATAGCAGGCATTAGCAAAGTGGACGAGGAAATAAACATGAACAAAAGAACTTACCAATGGGGGGTTTCATCTTATGTAGCTTGAACCATAACATCTGCCCCTATTCTTCCTCTACAGAAAGGATCATCTAAACTGGTTGGGGCCTCTTTCACAGCATCTTGGTGGCCACTGTCTTGGTGATGAGACATTTCTCCTATGACACGCTATCGACAGAAGTAGAAGGTGCCTCTCCTACACTCTCTTGGCCACAAAAGTTGCAAGCCACTCGATCCTTAGTCATCATAGAAAATGACTCCCCAATAGCCTCTAGGGGATCTTAGGCTCGGGTGGTCCAGAGGATTTTCCAGATCCACAGTTTGGAAATCTAATTGCAATTTCACATAACCCAACATCTGTTCTTGTAGACTACCAAAAACTCCACGAAATGCTGCAAGTAGGCTATGTAACAAGTGTAGTGCACATTGAAGTCGGACTCTTATGAAGCACGATGATTTCAGTTTGTAGGCCCTTCCATAGATACCTAGCTCAATTGTAGTGTGCCCCCTCTTCCATGACCTCCCGCATCACCCAAGCTTGCTCAATCCCAATGATCTTTCCTTGGGAAAGTAGCTAGGAAAAAGTGTGAGCACAAAAGATGGGATAAACCTATTTGGTGGGTCTTGGCTTGACCTTCGTCATAGGGATCCCCTTCCACAATTTTGCAACCCCTAGTCACTCCTCAATGTCCTCCTTCTGATAGTTCAACTCTTTCTTGGTCTTTGACACTATGAAGAGACCATCAGCAAGGACACCGAAAAGGTCCACGAATAGCTAGTCATTGACTTCAAGAACCACCCGCACACTGTGTACATGTGTGCGGAAGTGATCTACCTTTTTGAAAAAGGAGTCAGCTAGGATGAGCATCTCAATGATAGCGACACTTGGATTCGGGGCTAGGAACAAATCCATGAGCCAAGCATCTTCAAAATGCTTGAGCATGGATTCCAAGGCCACACTGCATATCCAACATTCGCTCTCATCTACCTTCTCATAGTTGAAGAAGATGTTGGCCTCCTAGTTCCCAGAGGTTATCACTATCACCTCCTAGGAATTTTTTGCCCCTATAGCAGTTTGCACAATAGCAGTTAGCACAAAAACACAAAAACAGAAGAAGCAAAAAAACAAGTTAGGCAAAGCACCGATAGTAGAAAAAAATACAATGACACTCAAACATGTAGTAGCTTACTAATTAGCTTAGCAGGCTTAAATGGTGATGGGAATGGTGGAAGAATAACTAAGACATCTTCAATGGTAATTGGTTCAAAGGGTGCCCATCCCTCATCCAACCAACTGGACTCCTTGCATCTGTTATAGAGTTTGGGATACTAGGTTGGGTAGGTTTGGTACTCACCCCCACATTGGCCTATCACAACTACGTGCATATTCTCGATGGAAGAAAACTCCCGCAGTGCCATTTGTGCTATGGTCAACACATCCATATCGCCATGAAGCCCTTCCTCGTTGATGAAAAACTTAGTAACAAAAACATATTATTAACATTTGACTAGCGTAGCAAACATTGCATAGCATAGCAGAACATGGCTATAAAACTCACCCGCCAGCATTGTAAACAGTTCATGGCGGGTTTTGGAAGCTCATTCCCATATGACATGCAATAAACAAAGTGTTGTAGAGGTGGTAGAAATTATACTTGCGCATCTCCTAGATCCAAGACAAACGCCTCAAATTTTTTGTGCACTGACTGGACCCTTCTCCCTACCTATTGCTAATTTCTCCGTCCATTAAAAATCTCAGAATACCCTTATTTGCCCCAGGCAATAGGGTTTCTATTATGGTGGTCACTACCTCCTCCACCAGGTGTGACCAAATGATCACATTGAAGCGTTGGAGGATAAATTGCAGGAACTCATGTGACAAACAAGGAAAGAGAAAAAAATAATAGAGGCATAAGAAAACAGAAGAAGCATACCAGCCTACTAGGTCAATGGTGTCTCCTCTTTCACCATGATGCATGCCTATGACACCTGCCCTAGGGTTTCTTTCACCTCGTCGACCTTTGCGAGTGCCAGGTGTTTGCGTTCTTTCTTGGGGACCATCGTCTTGCTTGCCGACTCTTTCCTCATTGCTATACCAAAATCGCCTTGCTCTCTATCACCACAATCACTCTATGCTCTAAATGTGGGCTCTATGCTTCGAATGTGGGCTCTGCACTATTACAGTGAAAATGACGAGTTTACTAGGTGTTAATCCCTATTTATAANCTCTATCACCACAATCACTCTATGCTCTAAATGTGGGCTCTATGCTCCGAATGTGGGCTCTGCACTATTACAGTGAAAATGACGAGTTTACTAGGTGTTAATCCCTATTTATAACCATAATGGTGAAAAGGAAACTTGTCATTCTCTCTCTCTGTTTAATGTGGAGTATGCCATGCAGCGTAGCATGCCCCCCATAACATGGTAGCAGTGTTCACATTAAAATAGGTGGGCCTAGGTGAAGAGCCTTGACACGCTTCAAGGTAGCCATTTGCCTTCACAAAAAATAAATATCTTACATTTTAGGTGGTCTGAAAAGACCTTAAACTAGCAATCCTAATGCGTAGTTCCAATCTAGTTAGCAGTCCGAAAAGACCTTAAACTAGCAATCCTAGCACACAATGTCAATCTAGTTAGCAATCCACAATGACATTAAACTAGCAGTCTTGACACTTTCAGTCATTGGCAGTCCGAAATGACATTAAACTAGCGGTTTCACGTTTTTACATCAGCAGTTTTGCACTTTTTTACATTAGTAGCTTTTTGTTCTTTATACTAGCATTTTTACATTTTTTTTACATCTAGGTAGTCTGTAAAAACCTTAAACTAATACTCTAAGATATTGGAAGTCCAAAAGATGTTAAAATAGCAGTTTTTACATTCTTACATTAGCAGTTTTCAATTTTTACACTAGCAGTTTTGCATCTTTACTTCCAAGCAGTCCGCCATGACATTAAACTGGCAAATCTTAAGCTTTCTATCACACTTTTCTTTTGTCTCAATTACTCACATTTCATTGCTACTTTGCAAATTTTCACTATGCATGATTACTATGAACAAGTAACTCTTAACCAGACTTTCATTTCATTTTGGCAGATTGAGCAAGAATGTAAATCCATCATGACCTCTCTTCACCTTTAGCTTTAGTAGGTCCACATGGCAAACTGACGAGACAATTGAACCCAGATCTAATAGACTAGGAATCACCTGCAATCAGCACCATAGAATCATTAGAAGCATTTCCAGACTAGCCTAAGCATCTCGTCCAAGCCCTAGATTTAGAGGTCGCAGATGTAACTGAGGATCCTCTCATCAAAATGCTTGTGACCACATCTAAGGGGCAAATAAAAATGTTGAAACCTAGTTCCCTTCTAGATTCGCATATGCACAAAGATGTAGCCAAAATTATAGAGGATAACATTGAAGTATTTTCATGGTCATACAGTGACATGTCAGGTTTAGATCCAAGGTTGATACAGCACAACATTGTCTTAGACCCACGCATGAAAGTGGTTAAGCAGAAAGCTTGTAAGGTTAAACCAAAGATTGCACTAGACGTATGAGATGAAATCACTAAGCTATGCTAGGCTGGTTTCATCTGGGCAGTTGATTATTCAGAATGGATGTCTAACATTGTTGTAGTTTCTAAGAAAACGAGAGGAATACGAATCTTTATAGACTTCTGGGATCTTAACAAACCAACGATCAAAGATGATTTCCCACTTCCAAGTATCGATCAACTCATTGACACTATGGTTGGTCATGCTCTGTTATCCTTCATGGATGGTTTCTCTGGTTACAGCCAAATATACATTAACCCATAGCATTAGTTAACAACAACCTTCATGATCCCATGGGGTACCTTTTGTTACACTATGATGTCTTTTGGGCTTAGGAATGCCGGAGAAACCTACTAGCGAGCCATGACTGACATCTTTAGCGACTATATCTTGGAAATGTTGAACGATTACATGGATGACATAGAGGTGAAATCTAAGGAAGCTACTAATCATCCCAACAATCTAGGCGTAGTCCTCAAGTGTTGTCAAATGCATGATTTATGCCTCAATCCTAAAAAGTGTGTCTTCGGGGTGAGAACCGGACACATGTTAGGGCTTGTAGTATCGGAGGCTGGAATACAAGTGGACCCTGACAAAGTCAAGGCCGTTGTTAACCTGGTGCCACCTACAAATTTTAAGGAATTGTGCAGGTTACAAGGTAGAGTACAGTTCATCAGAAGGTTTATAGCAAAATTGACTAACAAGTTACACCCCATGCAACATCTACTGAAGAAAGGGATTAACTTAGATTGGACACCATGGTGCCAACAAGCCTTTGATGATTTGAAGAAAGACCTTTTGCACCTCCCAACTGTTTACCCGACATAGAGGGATAGACCTTTCTTCATCTACCTTGCCACCTTAGACCCATCTATCGTAGCACTGTTATGTGAGAAATGGGATGATGGTTCTGAGATACTAGTGTACTACCTAAGTCATGCATTGATAAGGTATGAAGCGAAATACAATGAGATGGAGAGAAATTTCCTTGCCTTAGTGTTTGCATTGAAGAAGTGGAGACACTATCTGTTTCGTAGCAAAATTAACATCATTTGCAAAAGCAACATACTCCAGGCTATCATGAATAATCTGTATGAAAGTAGTAGGATAGCCCAGTGGAAGGCAATAATAGCGAAATTCGATCTACATAATGTGAGCCAATCATCGACGAAAGGTCACACCATAGCAATGTAACTTACAACCTCACCCATCGATGACCAGGTGATCATAGACCCCGAATTACCAAAGCAGCATGTTAGCACTATCAACGTCATCCCATCGCATCTCAAAGCTACTTTGCATTTCAATGGAACCTCGACCACATGAGGGGATAGTGTAGCTACTATCATTACATTCCCCTTTGGGGAAATGCATCCTTTTGCTTATTTCTTTGCATTCCCTTGTACAAACAATGTGGCAGAGTACGAGGGGTTACTCAAGGGCCTCTTAGCTAACCAAGCATTAACCATACAACACCTAGTGATTCACAGAAATTAACAACTAGTTCTAAATCAAATCACTAAGGTCTACGCCTGTAAGGCTACACACCTGCAACCCTCCTGTGACCTAGCAAATATTTTGCTCAAATAGTTTGCAACTACGGATGTGTGACACATGCCACCCATCAAAAACACCATAGAAAATGCCTTAGCCACCCTAGTGTTAAATATTCTATCACACTTGTTCGTAAATTTTCCAACCTTGATTACCAAGTGTACAGAGCCTATCACTCAGGCGGGACACATAGCCTTCGTTAGTGTTGCGAATACCCAGGAGTGACATGGCAACATTAAAATCTACTTGCAACATGGCAAGCCCCCAAGCGGATTGACATCTGCCTAGAGAGATGCAATTTGCAAGCGTGCTTGGCAATATGTGCTCATGGAAGACAACACCCTATGCAAACGCTGCTATGACGGGATATTGCTAGCATGTGTAAGTGAGGAGCAAGTGCAGAAGGTGATTAATGAAGTACATGAGTGACTGTGTGGTGGACACATAGCACCTAGGGTTATGGCTACAAAAATTAGACATGTAGGATACTACTGGCCTCACATGGAGTGTGATTACCTAGCCAAAGTCAATACGTGTGATACGTGCTAACGATCCACAAATCTCATACACATTCCACCTATAGAGGTGCACCCAACACAGATAACGTGGCCTTTCCAGTGATGGGAACTAGACCTCATAGGACCTATCATGCCTAAGTTCTCCATAGGGCATACCTTCATCATCACTACCACTGAGTATTTTACTAAGTAGGTGGAAGCTATTCCCCTGAGGAAGACTACATCTTAGTAGGTTTTCCACTTCATCTTGGACAACATCGTGACAAGGTTTAGGCCTCCCATAACTATTGTAACTGACAACGGGCCAGAATTCAGTAGTGTGGAAACCCAAACCTTCTGTAGAAATCTTGGCATCAAGCATTCATTTTCCTCTCCATATTACCTAAAGGTGAATAGACAAGTAGAGGCTACAAATAAGTCCATCATCAACTTGCTTAAAAAAATGCTTAACAATAGCAAGAGACGATGGCATGAGCAAATCCTCTATGTGCTGTGGGCTTATAGGACAACATGTAGGACTGAGACAGGTAAGACACCTTATAGTATTGTTTATGGATCTAAAGAAGTGTTACCTCTTGAGTTGCAGGTACCATCACTTTGGATGATCTTGTCGGATGTCATCAGCGAAGCCTAGAACAACAAGTCAAGGATCATTGACCTCGACTCAATAGAGGAGGAGCATGTACAAACACTAGGTCACATAGAGCAATATCAAAACAAGCAGCGGAAGAAACATCATACAAATCCACATCAATGGCCAATACAAAAGGGAGACCTTGTTCTCAAGGTTGTCGATGAGCATGTGAACAAATTCTCAACAAACTGCGAAGATCCATACATGGTCACAAAAGCCTTTGGAAACAGGGCCTTCAAGCTGGTAGCCATGGATGACAATAAGTTTACAAATCTAGTGAATCACTCATACCTCAAGTTGTACTACATCTGATGCATGAAAGAGATAAGCAAACATCCGCTAATATGTAAAACCAGCAAAGGTAAGCAATCATCCACTATGACGTGAAACTGACAAACAAATGTCCACTACGACGTAAAACTAGCATAGACAGTCCGCTATGACTATAAATTGGCATAGATTCTCCCCCATGACATAAAACTAGCAAAGCACAGTCTTCTATAACTTTAAACTAACGTATCCACCATCTTCTACGATGTTAAACTAGAATGACGGTCTGCTAGGATCTTAAACTAGTACAGCGACCATCCGCTATGATGATAAACTAGCACAATGGTCTGCCGGTACCTTAAACCAGCACATACAGGCTTGCTAGGGCTTTAAACTAGCACAGTAGTTCTTGGGACCTTAAACTAGGACACCATGATCTACCAGGACCTTAAAATAGGTTTGCGACATGTCCCCAGCATGCATCTATACCAGTACATAATAAGAAAGCGTGCATAGTGCTGACATCTTGGCATCTTGTTGATTCTCCAAAGATGTCTTATGACATCTTGCTGACCCTCTAGACCTACTACCGCCACAGCTCATCGCCCTGGTAGTAGCTTCCCTGGTCAGCACCTGCTGCTGGAGTTCTAGTAGTATTGTTAACCTCTAGCCCCTTCCAGCATCTAAGATAAAGATACTTTTAGCTGTTGGGTAGCCAATCTCATGGCTAAACTGAGAATTCTTACCTTGGGCAGGGATTCCTGGGCATCTGCATTCATGGTAACTCCTAGCCTCCTCGGTGCCAACTTCTCCACACTAATGCTATGAAGGCTATTGTTGGCCTTCCTAGTTTGGATGCCACATGCCTTAGTAGCAACATCAGTTTCTCCAGAAGCATCCACAACAAGACCATTACCTTCGTTTTGCATCATGGTTGTTTCTTCTGGTTTGCTTTCTATTGTGTTTGCAAGGTGCGTATCAGAGGGGCATTGGTCGGAGATGCATTTTGCCATGGCAGCAGATGCTACAACGTTACAAGGTGGTTGTCTTGATTAGCTTGGCTACTTGAGAGTACATATCCTATCCTCCCCTTTAAGCTCCTTTACCTCATTCCTTGCACCTACAATTCCGCTCTCTTTCCTCTTTTACAAGCTTTTCTTGATACCTATAAAGTCCTCCCATTTGCCCAATTGCATAGTCCATGATGCGCATAACATAGCTTGTTTCATGGGAAGAATTTGTAGGCATGTTAAAGCCCCATGTGAATGTAACACAACTCATCCTAGGAAAGAAACACTTATCCTATAACAAGGTTTTTTGCAAATTTAAATGGAAAAATAGCAAAAGGCAGAAGTGTTAGAGAGTAAAAGCTCATGCATACATGCAAAAAAAACATTCCTAAAACAAATGGCACGTAAGTTGTTTACCAATCACCCTCTCTAAGAATTTCGATGAGAGGTCAAAGGTCAACAAAATCAAAGATGACCATGCAAACAACTCCCTCACAAGCACTTCAACGAGGGATTCTGCTAAGTTTCATCTTTACCATTTTCCTAAACCTCCTTCGTCCCTGCCTGACCCTTCCCTTTTCAATGCATAACCAATGCAACACTCTCAAGCATAGCTGAGCAACATCTTGGTGATCACCAAAGAGTGATGTTAGTGTTTTTTCTTCCATGGTGTTTTGTATTCTTTGTCGATGTCTCTCGGGTCCATCCTCCAGACGTCAACAAAGAGGGGCCAATGAAACACCCTAAAATTTTGAGACCCTCCTACTTCACCAGGGTCTCAAGATTTAGAAAAATAATTTCCACAAGTGCGGTGTCATGGAAGTTTGGTAGAAAATGGATGCTTTGAGTTTAGACTGTCCAATTCAGCAAATTTTCTACTCCTAGTGTTGACAAGCCCAACGGACTCTCCAACTTGCCCACCTGGGTAGTTCATCTAGCTGACAGTCAACGATGTGTGGGGTTGTCAGCGGTGCTCAGGTTGCACAAAATAGTTTGACAAGTTTTCTAGTCAAGAAGTTTGCTACGTTACACTATGCTATGTAGTGTAGTAGGCCTCATAAAATAGCCATAGGACCAAGTGCTATGCTATGCTACACTACGTAGCGTAGCACAGCATAGCAAAAGCAAGACAGAAGGGCCCAACTTACTTAGTGATTTCAATTGCACTGAGCAAGCACTTCCAGCCTTCAAAACCAATTTCTTCACTTAACTTCAAGTCCTTCAGCAAAGCTTGTCTTACTAGAAAAGTAGCAGATTAAGAAAAAAGTAGGCTATGTTGGCTGCTACGCTACGCAGCATAGCATAGTGTAGCAATGATGCAAGAACGAGAAAAGGTGTCTTGAAATGTAGGATCAGCAAGTTTGCAAGCTTCACGTTGCAAAGAGCAAAGGTTGTAAATTGTCTACATGATTTTCAAACAAACGTTTGCAATGCAAATCGTAGTTAAGGCCAGCTGCTACGCTATGTAGCATAGCATAGCATAGAAAACATGCAAAGCTAGCCAATACACTTCAAAGGCTTCTAGCACTTGCAATTAACTCCACAAAAAATTTCTTCTTCATACTGGTGGCTATGATATGCTATGCTACATAGCGTAGACTAGCGTAGCAAGCAACTACGCTACACTCCACAACGTAGCATGGCATAGCAGGCGATTGGGCATAGCAAAGCATAGCATGTAGTCATGCCATGCTAACAAGCTACACTCCACAGCGCAGCACAGTGTAGCAGGTGGCTACACTACATTAGTGCATGCCACTCCTTGTCTACATTAATGGCACACCTAATCCCAATGTCTCTACTTCTGACAATGTAATTACAGTGTGGCAGGCTCATCAATCAGCTTTGCAAGTCCATGCAGCATGGACACATCAACATCTTGCAGGTCTAGGACACGTGATGTCCAAACTGCATTTCTCGTGTCCTCCTAGTCCTATAAATACCCCAACGAGCAACGCTCGAAGGGTGCGCAAAAAACAATTTCCTTTGGCTCTTAGCAATCATTGGCAAATTTAAGGGTTAACAAAGTTGGCTGATTTGGGCAAAAAACTTTGGTTGGCAAATTTGAAAAGCATTGACAATCTTGAGCATTATTAACATTAGTGAGTGGACAAAAATCAAACAGTTAGCATTCCTGTTTGGTATTCTATTAGCCCCCTTCTATTGCCTTTAGAGAATTTTGCATTGTTAGCTCATGAATCCGTTTTCAAGCATATAGTTGGCTTGCTTTGAATGTATTTGGTTACTTTTGGGATCTCTGTGCTTCCCAATGTCTCGCAAATGATTGTATCCACCCTGAAAAAGTAAAGCCATAATCTTGAAGTGATGCATTTCTTAACCCTAGTTTACTTCATTCTCTTGCTTATCGTTGCATTTTTCATCATTTTCATTTCCTTGCATATAATAATCAATCTTTTATGCTATAAACATTGTTTTCACATTACACATTTGCAAAAGGTTTAGTGACACTGATTAAGTCCTTGTCTGATCAACCAGACTATTCAAGGCACCCCATTTCCATTTTCTCTAGCATGGCCCTTGTGTGGATCTGGGGTTAAGACTATCATGACTGACGACCTCTTGGTGTTTTCCAGCTGCCAACGTTTTCGGTCGCTACACAAATAGGGGTAGAAACCATCCTTGATGCTACGTTGCACCATGGTAGCACATGGCCACTACCTCGACGGGGCACGTAGGCAATGCTATGGGACTATGCTTCCCAAAGCCTCAAAACCCTCCTAAAATTACAAAAATAAATAAAAAGGAGGATAGCATAGTTAATGTACCTGGTTGACATGAATAGCCTCCTTTCCTCCATGTTCACCTATGATAGGTAGCTCAATGCTCTCTCTCCCTTGGCAACATTCACCAACCTTTGGTGAAGGTGTCCACTCCAACGCAACATCTTTCCTCCAACTACACTCTCCAGTAATAATGATGGTAGAAGTTGAAATGAGACTATGTTTCCAACATCATGATGAAATGGCGAAAAATGACAAGTTACCATGGTAAAACCATGCCTATATACCCTCTTGAGGTTATTTAATGATCCACCAACCTAGGACTATGCTCACCACCAAATGCTCAATTGAGAGCATAGTTGGATAATAGCTTAGTCAACCATAGTTAGCTCACAACCATGATTTTTTACTACCCTAAAAATGTGCAAGATAATTCCACTCCCAAGCTGTTGGCGACCGTTTGGGACACGACTACCAACAAGTGTCCTCGAACAGGATTTAGGTGCTTGCTGGTCTCTGGCAACACCAAGGCCCAGATACCTCGAAATAGACTTAGTAGTTAATGTGAGTATGTGTGTGTGCTGTTGCGACGTGCAGTTGTGAAATATGAAATGATTGCATTGTGTGTATATTACAAATGACTTATCTTAAACAGATTCAGCCAACTTTGCCAAGTACTGTGAGTTGTTGAGAGTTCCTATTTTGTTCAATTGCCTAGTCTATGCAGTCCTTATAATACCTACTTGTAACAAATAAAATTTTTAAAAAACATTTGGTCACAACTCCACGAATCTACTCCTAATTTTCCCTAGAGAGAGAGATAGTTTCACAAGAAAACTAGAAATGGAGTAAGATTCGATGGAAATAGACAGAAAAGAAAGAATATTTGTGTGGACCTCAAATATTTAAACAAGGTAAAATGACACGAGTAAACATTTCACAATAAAACTATCCCAAATTCAATAACTACGAATTGTTCAAACTTTCAAGGCTGAAATAAGCAATTTCTTCAAGATAATCCTACTATGCTACCAAAAATTGTTGCGTAAACTACCATGTACGAGACTCCATTTTGGCTAGATAATGGACGTCAACAATTGCATTCAACAAAACCTTCAAAAGACTTGACAATTTTTGATTGAAATACCATGGAGATTCACTTTAAAGATAAAAAGAAGCTCTTCTGGTTCCATCAAAATACCAAAGATTTTCTGAGCCCTCTTGACTATTCAATAGTTCAATGGCATGACTAAAAGCAAAGGCTCTCTTACAATGATCTCAATAGCAATTCCTATACATTGCACAATAAAAAAATTTACTACTAAAATGCTCTTAAGGCTTTTAAACACAAGTGCTTCTATGGCAAAATCTTAACAGAAATTTTTCTATGGGGCAACAAGAACAATAAGAGCAATCTAAAAATCCCAAAATTACTTGCCAAGGATGATACTATCTAAACCACTAGCTAAACAATTTAGAAAAAATAAAATAAAACATAACTCATAGGACTATGAAAAAGAGGCTGAAATCTTTTCTTTAGCAAGGCATTAAGCAATTGTTCACAATTTCTTCTTTACAATGCTCTTCTCCCAAGACTCAAAGTGTCTCCAAGTGAGAGCCCAAGTGCTAGCTAGTAGCCTTCCCAAAGTGTAGTATCAATGTCTTCTTCCAATTCCTCCACCCCTTTTTTCTTCTCACCCCTGAAGCCTTTTTATAATGTTCATAAGGTAGTTACATTCCAAAATATCCTAGCTAACTTCTCTCCCAAGTAACTTGCCTGACAAGTTAGGAAGTATTAACTTAGGAAGTTAGGAGGTTAGTAAGCTAGGAGAAATATCACAAATATTTCTTTTGTAAATAATGAAAATAAAACCAATAGCTCTATATAATTGTTTAAAATTATAGCTCCAATAGCTTTTCATTTTTACTTGTTTAAAATTTTTAAGAATAATATCTACCTTGGTGTAGACGTTGATGGTAGCTAGTCTATTTAAATTTATACAAATGATTTATCTACAATTGCACCCGTATTGAAGTGGCTGAAAATAAAAATTTAAATCCCAAACATTAGGTCCAAATGTGAAGGTGCCAGGCCTGGAACTGCCAGCAAATATTTTCAAAATATCCCATCCTGCCAAAAATCGTTATCAACTGCCATCATGGGGGAAGGCTCTACTACTGCATCCAGCATTGTTGCCGTGTGGTGTGGTGTTCAGTTGCTAGAGGAGAAGGATTTTACTTGAAAAATGATATGCTGAACATATGGTTCTGAACAGAGGGTTTTCAGTTGCCTGGGATTTTTGTTTTGCCCCAAATTTGCCTAGGGCTTCCTACATTTTTTTAATTTTTTCTGAATCATCACCGCCATTGTTATTGATCACAGAACCAGGGGTGAACGTATTGTGGACCTACATTTGACGAAACCACAGGAACCTTCATCATGCCATTATAACCGTCACAACCTTCAGAACCGTCACAGCCCGTGCAACTGAAACCGCTACGACCTATAAAACTGGAAATGAAATCAGGGTTTCAACAAAACGTGACTACTTTCTCCATATAATATGTGTGGAAGAGGGTTTCAATTTTGTTAAAAATATCCCTGCATTTATGGCAAAGATGTTTCACACCCGAAGGACTTGGTTATGCCCATCTTGATTGCAGTTTTTTGCGGTGCCCGTTTACACACCAGGATGAATGTCGTGCGGTGAGCAGTTTTGAACATTTATTACACTATGATTTTCCAGGAATTCCATGATTTTCCTTCACCTTCGCCTACAAATCCACCTCCACTGATATTATCTTTACCTATATGGATTTTTCTTCCCCACCATTGCCGCGTTCAGCAGGTATACGATGTCAGGAATCGTTGGTCCAACTGTAGTCTCCTTTTCCTTCACTCTCATCATTGTACAATCTTCAGGGCGATGGAGGCGCTGCTGATTTTTGTTTTATTTTCTGATTTTTTTGCGAGTTTCAAACATTATCTTAGGGCCAAAAAAATACAACCAAGCTTAACAACAAGGGTTTTCAACTTGGAGACTTTCCAAAATATTTTAGAGCACGTTCTTCACCAATGCCTTCCATGTAAATAATATAATTCCTTGTTTGCTATAGTACTATCTTCCAATCTCTAATAAGAAATAATCTGGCACTTTCAACTTATATCAAGAAGGCTTCAACATCAAATTATTTACCAGTGGATTACTTCTCCAAAAACACCCATCAACCCACAACACTAAAGCTGTAAATTTACCCCATTTTTACAACCATAGATTGTTCCAATTTTTAATAAAATATTCCAACTATTCCATGGAATGGCCAAATGTGCCAACACAAGCATGACTAGTCCTCCCCAAAATGGCATGTTTGATGCATCCACGACCTGCCAAGGCCTAAAACTGGCACGAAAATGTTTACCTTCCATAGCAACTTGAATGCATACATAAGAAAATTTCATTAAATTTCTTCTCCCATTTGTGCATATTATCTTCATGAAACAGTTGCCACTTGACATTTTTCTAGTTTATTTTGTAGGAAGACAACATGGCTATGTAGGAGCAGATCTTCTCACCTTTGTTCCACATGTGGCCTCATGGTAACATTAAGCAATGCATTGACTCTCATTGCCTAAACCTTGAGCCTGAAATTTACAATGAGTACATAGCATCCATGGAAGCACCACTACACTAGCCTAACCATCTTGTTAAGGCCCTTGACCTAGATGCATGGGACATCATAGAGGATCCCCTTGTGGAGATCCCTATGGCTACACCTAATGATGAGGTAAGAACACTAAAGCTAAACTTCTTAACTAGAGCCCCAACATGCCCAAGACATCACTAGAGTACTTAACAATAACATCAAAGCATTTTCATGGTCATATGAGGACATGTTGAGCCTAGATCCCTGGCTATCAGCACAACATCATCCTTGATCCCTACATCAAACCAAGTAGAAAGTGCTCAAGGTTAAGCCTAAGGTGGCATTGGTAGTTGATGATGAGGTCACCAAGCTTTACAGAGCTGGTTTCATCTGAGCTATTGACTATGTAGACTGGGTCTCCAACATTGTGGTTCTGCCCAAGAAAAATAGAAGTATACACATTTGGATAGACTTCCAAGACCTAAATAAGAAAACCATAAAAGATGACTTCCTATTGCCTAATATCAATCACTTGATTAAGACCATGGCTAGACATGCCTTTTTGTCCTTCATAAATGGGTTCTCAAGCTACAACCAGATTAGGATCAACCTTGAGCACCAGCTTAGTAGAACATTCATGACCCCCTAGGGTACGTTTCGCTACACAATGATGCCTTTTAGACTAAAGAATATAGGAGTAACATACCAATGAGCAATGACATACATATTTAGTGATTACAATATTAGTTTGCTCAATGAATATGTAGATGATATTGTAGTTAAGTCCAAATTGGTTCACAACCACACAAATGACCTAGACTTAGTGCTTAAACATTTCTTGAAAGAAAAGCTTAGGCTAAACCCCAAGAAGTGTGCTTTTGGCATCAGAATGGGTAGGATTCTTGGCTTTATAGTATCTGAAGTAGGTATACATGTAATCCCAATAAGGTTAAGGCGACAACCAATTTAGCATTGCTAGCTAACCTTAAGGAGCTACAAGGGTTGTAGGGTAGACTACAATTCATATATAGGTTTATTACTTGGTTAATTGATAAGTTACAACCAATGCAACATTTGCTTAAGAAAGGAGCCCATTTCAAGTGGATAAATTAGTGTCAATAACCATTCGACAACATTAAGCAAGAGCTAGCACAATTGCCTTCGATTCACCCTTTACAAGAAGATAAGTCCTTTTACATCAACCTTGCTACTTTTAACATGTCCATTACTTCTCTACTTTGCCAAAAGTGAGATGATGGCATAGAGGTCCTAGTCTACTACCTAGGCCATGCCTTGGTAGCCCATGAAATGAGATACAATGACATGAATACGTATTGCATTACCCTAGTCTTCTCACTAAAGAACTGAAGCCATTACCTCTTTCGTAGCTAGGTTAACATCATTTGCAAGAAAAAAGTACTCTGAGCTATAACAATGAATATCTATGAAAGTAGTCACATTGCATAGTGGAAAGCAATAAAAATGAAGTTTGACTTGCATTATGTCATGCAAGCCTTAATGAAAGGTCAAGCTATAGATGCACAACTCACAACTTCGCCAATGGATGATCAAGCCACCATAGACCTAGAATTCTTGGACAAGCATGTTAGTAGTATTAGCCAAGTGCTTGACAACTATGAGGTACTCCTACATTTCAATGAAGCCTCAATCTCTTCAGATGGTAGTACCATTGCTATTATCATGTTTCCCTCCAAGGAGATCTGACCCTTCACATATTGTTTCACATTTCCTTGCACCAACAACATTGCGGAGTACAAGGGTCTTCTCTGAGGCATCCTTGTAGCATGTGATCTAAGGATCCAATGCATAGTAATATGAGGTGACTCATAATTAGTGATCAATCAAGTAACAAAAATTTATGCCTATAAATCATAACATTTACAACCTTACTATGACGTTTTAGAGCACTTCCTCCAACACTTTGTAGTTGTTAATGTCCAACACATTCCTAGGAGTGAAAACACCATTGCTAATGCACTTGCAATGCTAGCCCTTAGAATAGTACCTAGCATGTTCGATGTATTTCCCACCTCAGTGGTAGATTCCACTACACCTATCATGCAAACCATCGAAGATGCATTTATAGCCACAATTAACACCACCCACACAAAAGAGTGGTATGACAATATCAAGGTGTACCTTCTACAAGGTGAGCCCTTGTAACACTTAACTACTACTAAAAAGGATGTAGTACATAAACGTTCATGGTAGTACATCATTGTAGGTAATAACACATTATTTTGTAGATCCTACAATGATATACTACTAACTTGTGTAAGTGAAAACAAAGAAAAAACAATCACTGATCAAGTCCACAAAGGATTGTGCAAAGGTCACATAGCATCTAGGGCAATGGCAGCAAAAATCAGATGGCTAGGCTACTATTGGCCTTACCTAAAAGGTAGTTACATATTGAAAGTAAAAACATGTGACACTTATCAATGGCATAGTAACTTAATGTAGGTGCCACCAACTAAATTTCATACAACAAAAATCTCATGGTTGTTTCAATGTTGGAGCCTAGAAATCATTAGACCCATAGTTCCTAAGTCCTCTACATGGCATAGCTTCATAATAACCACAATGGAATATTTCACCAAGTTTGTTGAAGATATTCCCCTTGGGAAGATGACATCACAGTAAGTTTTCAAGTTCGTGTTGGACAACATAGTGACCTATTTCAGTTTGCCCATAACCATAGTAATAGACAATGGATCACAGTTTAGCAGCATTGAAGCCAAATTCTTTTGTGAGCACTTTAACATCAAATACTCCTTTTCATTACCATACTACCCTTAGGCAAATGGCCAAGTGGAGGCTACCAAAAACATCATTTTCAACCTGCTCAAGAAGATGCTAAGAAATAGTAAAAGATGATGGCATGAGAAACTAGTCTATGCACTTTGGGCATACTACACAACACATCAAATAGCAATAGGTATGATGCCTTATAGCCTTGTGTATGGATCTGAAGAATTTTTTCTACTTGAATCATAGGTTCCATCACTTTGGATAATCCTTTGAAACTTCATCAATGAAGGTTGGAACAATGAGTTGAAAACTATAGACCTTAATTCAATAGAGGAGGAGTGCATGCATATGTTTGATCGCATCGAGTGGTATCAAAAAAGATAAAAGAAAAAGCATTATCACAACTAGCATCAATGCCCAATCAAAAAAAGGGACCTAGTCCTCAAGGCCATTTGCAAACCTGTGGATAAATTCTCAGCAAACTAGGAAGGGCCTTTCTTGGTCACTAAGGCCTATGACAATGGATCATTCAAGCTTACTAATCAAGATGAAAACAAGTTTTCCAATCCAATAAACCATTCACACTTAAAGCTATACTATATCTTGCATATATCACCAGACAATGTGAAGCCAAGTAAGCATTCATCCCCTACAGCATTAAACTGGCATAGAGGTCCACTATGATGTTAAACTAGCATAGAATTTATCCACTATGATGCTAAATTGGCACAACTCGTCCTTGGGTCACAACGTTAAACTGGCATAATGCATCCACCATGACTTTAAACTAGTAGTCTACCATGACTTTAAAGTGGAACAACATGGTCTACCGAGACCTTAAACTGGGTTCATGATGAGTCATTAACAACTCTTTTCATCCTTTTGGATGTAATCATGCAAGCACATTACAATTCTAGAACCAAGAACATGCAATGTATGCAACATGTGTCACTGATGTGGCCTTCTTCATTTTCTCATCTGTAGTGTATTTGCATTTTTGTTTTGTGTGATTTTCTTATCTTCTCAAAGTTGTGTTATTAGGACAAAGATGTAGGTGGTCATGCAAAGGCACATCTCATCATAGCAGCAAGTCACCACATCACTCTGATGTGCATGATTGGACTAGCTGAACCTCTCAAGACTGCATTTTTCTATTATCTCGTTATAGCCTACTCACATCTACTCCTATATCCTAATACCCTTTTATTCCCCACATAGAAAAGATTGCAAACCTTTTTGTTTTTTGTGATTTTCTTATCTTCTCAAAGTTGTGTTATTAGGACAAAGACCTAGGTGGTCATGCAAAGGCACATCTCATCGTAGCAGCAAGTCACCACATCACTATGATGTGCATGATTGGACTAGCTGAACTTCTCAGGACTGCATTTTTCTATTATCTCATTATAGCCTACTCACATCTACTCCTATATCATAATACCCTTTTATTCCCCACATAGAAAAGATTGCAAAACTTTTTGACACTCATGTGTTGTGACCACGTGGCACCCTCTTCAAGTCAAGCTTCAGAGCCAAATGAAAATGTAACATAAGTCATCCCATGGAAAGCCTCTATTACTAGTCAAAGCCCAAGAAAATGTAACATAAGTCATCCCTTGGAGGAAACAACTATTTTACAAACATGATGAAGTTTCACCAACAACAAAGCAAAGCCCACCTAGTGACATCCAAATCACTTGATGGGAAGCATTTTATAATGAGCATTCAATAACATGTAAAGCCCATATAGAAATTAGAAAAAAGAAAGAAAAAGGATGTCACCAAGAAATCAAGCAGTATAGAAATTTCATAGCTAGCCTAGCCTTGAACCTACACCTTGACTCTCTCATAAGAAATTTAACGAGAGGTCAATGTTTTCAAGGGTAAGCCAATCAGGTGTCACAGTCACCATCATCCATGATGCCCTTGCATCATAACATCCTGCTAGTACCTAATCTCCCCTTCTATTCCTAGCACATCATCTACACCTTTCATTCCCACTTCTCACCTACCATTTAGCATACCACTATCCATAGCATTCCTAAGCATGGTGCAGTGCCATCCAATCATCCACTAAAGAGTGATGGTGGTGCCAAGTCTACTATAATATTTTTTTGTTCTTTCTTGACATCTCTCAAGCCACTCTTCTAAATGTCAATAAAAATGGGCCAATGAAACACTACCAAATTTATACTGGCATCCCAACTACAAATTTTTGGCTAAGTGCTAAGACTACGCTCTCCCTTAGTTGGGAGTGTAGTCAACCTCCTATGGAGAGTGTAGTCAGCCTCTCGTAGAGAATGTAGTTAGTAGGAAACAAGTTTTCACAATGTTTGGCAAGTCCTAGGACTACTCTCTCCCCTAGATGGAAGCATAGTTAGCCTCCTGTGGAGAGTGTAGTTAGCCTCTTGTGGAGAACGTAGTCAACCTCCTATGGAAAGCGTACTTAGCCTCCCATGGAGAGTGTAGTCAGTGTCTCATAGAGAGCATAGTCAACAAGAAGGTCTCTCATAGAGAGTGTATCCAGCCTTTCATAGAGAGCATAGTTAGCATAAAGGCTAGGATATTGCAAATTTTTCTAAGTGTTGGAACTACACTCTCCCCCAAATGGAAGCATAGTCAGCCTCTAGTGGAGAGCGTAGTCAAGAAAAATCCATTTTATCCTCAAATTTCACTAGTAGTGGGACTACGCTCTCACCTAGTTGAGAATGTAGTTAGCCTCTAGTGGAGAGCATAGTCAACACATGTCCATTTTTTGCAATTTTTTTCCTAAGTGTGCAACTACGCTCTCCTCCAATCTAGAGCATATTTAAGCATGATCAACTAGAATAATCTCTAGTAGCCTCCACAGCATAGCAATGCCACTCAACTGAACTCCAACTTACCTTTGGCAAGCATAGTTAGCTAAATGATTCCTTTTGTATCCCCTTTTTACCCAAAATTTGTAACTATGATCGACCCAATGTAAGAACGTGGAGAGTGTAGCCCCAAAGCATTGTCTTCAAGTTTCATTTTTTTAGGTACCTTGTGATCCTCTAGACACATATACATGCTGTTGGAAATATAGTGATACTCTCATAGTCTCACAATGTTTGGTAGATCATAGCAAAGCACAACACCCTCAACCCTTGTAATACACCACATGAATAGTGACTATAGTTAGTGTAGTCCCAACCATCACCTCCACCATGTGGTAGCCATCCTACATCTCTCGCTAACCCTAAACCTATAAATAGTTCCCTAAACATTTTAGGGGTTGGCTGATTTTTGGCATGAGCAAATCTAAGGAGGACTTGGAAGAAAATTAAAGGCATTTTGGCAAGTCAAGAAGAGGTAAAGTTGTTGACCACCACAAACCCCCCACAATCCAATGAAACACTGTAGCCAACGGTACACCATGGAAACCAACTCAGTGGATGTAAACACCTTGACAGAATGCTAGTATTTGTGGCTAGACACTCCTAAGATTGTGACTATGATATTCACTGCACCTATTGTACACCATGTACCTTCTAACCCCCTTTGGTGTTAACTACACTCAATATCATTTGGGGTGGTGTTCCGCTTCTCTCTCTTTCTTTGCATTTTTCACACTTTACTTCCATTTTTTGCTATTTTAGTATGTAAGTATGCCTAAAATTACTATCATGTGGTGTTCTAGATGTGTTTAAACAACCCACTTTGTTGAAACTTTTGACTACACTCAACCCTCTTTGGGCACCTATAACTATGCTCAACATTGTCAACATCATAAACATCGAAAACACCACAAACACTGCCTGCATCCTTAGCACCATTTCACATCAACACTACAACTATTGACACTACACCCCCATTTCATCTAGTAAGTTCCTATTCTATTGTCCAGACCATTCAAAGTTCCCCATGTCCACCTTTAGTAGGCCCTCACATGAATTCGAGGTTAGGCTATATGCCCGTGGATATCGATGTTCCAGCCGCTGACATTTTCGGTCGCTATAGGATGAAATAAAGCATTATTTCATTTGTTAAATTATCGATAGCAATATCTATGTTATATAAGAAAACAAAATCCAATGAGCTTTGAACCAACTAGACTAACTCTGATTAAAACAAATAATTTTAACGCAAACTTAAATCAAATGCCTAAATGATTGTTGTAGGATTCACCTCTTCTTCTTCTTCTGCAATTTTCTTTGGTTTCTGTTGTAAATTTTGATATATGTAATAGTTCTTGGAATATAGGTTTTTTTAATTTCTTCATGTATTTGAAATTTTTTTTTCTAAATTTTCAGAATTTGGTAGGGTTTCTAGGCAATGAAATTGATAGTGCATATATCATTGTGAAAATCGACATCATTCCCTATCTTTAGTATTTAACCAACTTAAAGTAGAAATTTTGATAATTAATGCATATAAAATACATCAATCACATTGATTTTGAAACGTTTAGGATGTTTGATTACAGTAATCATGAATAACATTAATTTGCACATGCCTGTAGACTTCAACTTTGACGTTGCCTAAGTTTATGTTTGGTCTAAAACCTATAAAGCATTCCTTGTTTGTGGTCTTGTGATTGGAAAATTCATAGTAGATTATTTATAATTATTTGATGATTTCTTAGATGGTGTTAAAAGCTATACAATTCCTTACATTATATTTATTGTTGTTGTCATGGCTTGAATTTTATGTTCCTTCTTGATTCCTACTTTCTTGGAGGGAACTTGTTTCAAATACTATGTTTTTCCAACACTTTGTCAAATGTATGTCCTTTGCTTTTGCAAACCTTATGCTATTGTGCATTTAAGAAATTCTAATTTTTTTATGTACTATGCTTTTAAACATACATTTTAAGTCTCCTCTTCTTCCAAATATGAATCTACCTATGAAATTTTTTGATTTTGAATCTTGTAAATTATTTTGAATTAATCTTTCTTGCAATGATGAGGAGATGTTTTATTATTTTTAGAATTAAAATCCCTATCTCTTACACTTTCTCTTCCTCTTGAGTTTGGAGCCAAGGCTTAATATTGATTATTTGACTACCTTGCTTTCAAAGTTTCTAGTTTTTTAGCCTATGCTACTAGTTCATCAATACCAAACATGGTGAATAATTTGGTTTGAATTACATTTACCATTATATTTTGATATTGAGGATAGTTAAAATAATCTTGGATGATCTTTTGATTTTTAATTCATTTATTATAGTGACATACATATTTATACATAATAAAGATTTATTTCATCTCTTAAATTATGGATAGCAATATGTATGTTATATAAGAAAACCAAAGCCAATGAGATTTGAACCAATTATACTAACTCCAATTGAGATAAAGACGTTTAACACAAACTTAAACCAAATGCCTAAATGATTACTATAGGATTATCCTCATCTTCTTCTTCTACTTTTTTCTTTCGTTTATATGGTAGATTTTGGATTCTCTTGGAATATGTGTTTTTTGAATTTCTTCATAAATTTGAATATTTTTTTATGAACTTTTAGAATTTTTTAGGGTGCTTAGGAAATGATTTTGATTCTTTGTACATTTTATTGTAGCAGTGATATCTCCATTTGGTTTAGTGATACTGCATATATCATTGTGAAAATTGACATCATTCCCTTTCATTACTATTTAACCAACTTAAAGTAGAAAATGTGATAATTAAGGTACATAAAACATATCAATCACACTAAAGTTTAATTATTTAGGATGTTTGATTATGGTGATCATGAATACCTTCAATTTGTACATGCTTGTAGATTTGAAGTTTGATGTTTCCTAAATTTTTGTTTGGTCTAAGACCTGTAAAGTGTTCCTGGTTTGTTGTCTTGTGTTCGGAAGATTCATAGTAGATTATTTATAAGTATTTGATTATTTCTTAGATGATGTTTAAATGTGAAAAGTTCCTTACATTATATTTGTTATTGTTGTCATGGCTTGAATTTTATGTTGCTTCTTGATTCTTCCTTTCTTGGAGGGAAATTGTTTCAAATTCTATGTTTGTCCAACACTTTGTCAAATGTATGTCCTTTCCTTTTACAAACCTTGCGCTATTGTGCATTTACAAAATTCTCATTATTTTATGTGTCGTGTTTTTTAACCCACATGTTAAGATGTTTTGTGTTTTTTAACCTACATGTTAAGCCTCCTCCTCTTCGAAATATGAATCTATCTATGAAATTTTTTTATTTTGATTCTTGTAAATTATCTTCACTTAATTATTCCTAGAATGAGGAGGAGATGTTTTATTGTTCTTACAATTAAAATTTCTGGCCCTTGCACTTTCTCTTCCTCTTGAGTTTGCAACAAAAGATTGATATTGATTATTTGATTACCTTGCTTTCAAGGTTTCTAGTGTTCTAACCTATGCTACTAGTTCATTAATACTAAACATGGTGAAGAAATTGGTTTGAATTGCATTTATCATCATATTTTGATATTGAGGATTGTTAGAAAGAGCTTGGACAATCTTTTGAATTTCTGCTCATTGATTATAGTTGAAATTATTGGGTTTGTGTATGAAACTATAACTAGCTATTATAACAAAAATTAAGCTAACTTTATCGAATATTGTAGGTCATTAAAGATTTCTATTTTTTCAACTTACTTAATCTATATAGTCCCTATAGTATGTTACTTGAAACAAATAAAATTTCACAAAAAATGCTTGAGCACAATTCTACCAAAATCTACTCCTAATTTCTCCCAAAGATAAAGGTCCATAAGAAAACTAGGAATAGAGTGAGATTCAATGGATTTAGAAAAAGAAAAGAAAAAATAAGGCCAACATGTATGAAATCTCAAACATTTAAGCAAGATAAATTAACATGAGAAAACACTTTGTAATAAAGCTATTCCAATTCAACCTAAATAGTACAAATTGTCCAAACCCTCTGAGCTCAACAAGTAATTTCATAAAATACACTCTTAATTAACTACCAAAAAAATTTGTAAATGTTAAAGTATAAGCTCCTATTTGGCTAGTTAATAGTTGTCAAGAATTGCAAACAACAGAAATTTCAATTTTTTTTTGACAATTTCAAGATTGAAATATTAAGGCAATAAACTTTTTTAAAAATGAAGCTATTTTAGTCATCTCAAAATATCAAAGATTTTTCTAGATCTTCTAGAATTAAACAAGAAATTTCATTAAGACATCACTATTAATTGCTCAAGCTAGTTTTCAAAGACAACATAATCTCTTTTACAACAACGAAATAGAAGTATATAATTGCATAAAATAGAGCTCTAAGAATAATCTTGAAAATCCCAAAATTAAATTCTAAGAAGATACTATCTAAACCATTAGCTAAGAAACTAAGAAAACATGAGAAGAAAAGAACTCACAGGATTAAAACAAAATAGCTGAATTATGCATTTAGCAAGCCATGCTTTACAAGAAATCTTCAATATGTCTTTTTCAAGTTTCTTTCCTTTTATCTTCCTCAATTTGAATACTTCTCAAATCCTAACATAGATTATGAAGTGCCTAAGACTTACACTAAACTGATATAATGTAAGTATCAGGTAAAGAAAATGGGCTCTCTTTTGTTTCTGCATTTGTTTCATTTCAAATCCATGTAGGAACCACAAATAGGAGACAGTTGTTTGGATGAAGGATAATAGTAGACTCAGATTTTCCATCAACAACACCAGTAGGATGAGACAAAGAATCATGAAGATCAACCATTCTAAGAGTTAAGGGCATGTCCCCAAGACTAACCTTTAGATTTATTCCTCTCTCTAACAAATGCACATCTAATTGAAAATAAAACATGTTGTATGGAACTACTTGCAACTTATGATTATCTTCAATAATAAAAGGATGTTGATTGAAGCCCAAGTAAAAAGTGCAATCATGACAATTAGAAATACATATTTTCCTTGTTGCTATAATAACTTGAACACTTTCACAATGCTTAATCCTTACTGGATTTTCAAGGACAACAATGGAATCAGAGCATCGGTATATAGTTGCAACTTTGAGAGGTGTTAGTATGTAGATTATTCCATTATGGTAGTTCAAAATATTTTCCCAAGAGGCATCCATGTCTAAAGAGTGCTTCACTACTGATGCCTTAGTTTTTCCTTTAGCAAATGTCTTTGTCATCATTATAATAATTATGGGTGACCCCATGATTGTGAAAAGTGAAAATGGATCTAGTATTTTGCAATGGTCTCTATGTATTTTAAACTTTTAAAATGATGAAAATTATTTGAAATTTTTGTTACTTGTCTATTCCACTTACTGCTAAAAGTATAACTTTAGACCGAGGAAAAGGTGATTTTTCAGTTTCCTTATGCAAGTCAAACAGAGAGAATTATTTGCATGGTAAATCACTACTATAATATTGTTTAGCAAAAAAACATCTCCAGTATTGTATGCATCTCTTGCTTTTGAATTGCATAGAAATGGGATTTAATATGCAATGCAAATTCTTAAGTATCAACCTCAATTTTTTTTTTGCATCTTCTAAAATGCAACTGAACTTTGCTCTTATTAGTGCATACTTTAATGTTTTTAATTTACTTTTATCCATCATGGAAGTAGTTCATTGGTTCATAATGCATTTATTGGGGTGTTGTAATCCCAAAATAATTATAATACAAGAACACCTCAAAATATATAGTCCATCTAGAACTTTCTAATTTAGTACTACTCATAATGCATTTACTTGTTATATCATTTTTGGATGCTTTATCATCTTCACCATCTTAAAAAAACATAGAACTAATGATAAACAGAATTCCCTTTTATTCATAAAGTATGCTCCATTAAACAGCCAAAATGTACTAACATTTATTGCCCTCCTTAGAATGCTTAAAGAAAGTTATGTAAGCCCCATTTTAAAAATACTAGCTGAATGTAACTCTAACTAAGGCTTTTTATTGAACCTTTTTACAGTTGAAAATAGTAAATATTCTTGGAGAATAATTCCCATTGAACTTAAGGTTCGTTGATATAAAAACCTCATTCCTAAAAAAACAAAAACAAAAACTATACAAGTGAAGCCATAGTATAAGCTACTCAGTAGAAGGGAAGAGAGTGGTCAAAGTGACCCTCTTAGGAATCCTATCTTCTTGGATCTTATCATACTCAACTTTTGATGTAACCAAAGTTTTTTTCTCTTCCTCTTGTTTTATCAATGTTCCCACTTTTTAAGCTCCCATGTTATCCTTTGTAGCATTATTTCAAGAAATTATCTCCTTCCATTTTTCAACTAGATTCTCTATTTTAATCCTAATACCCAAAGCTTCATATTTGGCCTTGTTGTTAGTGCAAGGGAAAGGTAGAGGAACTACCTTTAAAATGTTCAAGGAATCATATTTTACTAAAAATACTCTAGCTCCTAAACCTTCGAACTTACAAGAATCATCAAAGTATAATTCCCACTTGCTCTTATCTTGAGATCTTTCATTTTCCAAGTTATAAACTTACTAAAGTGTGAAAATTTTGGATTCAAAAGAGCTTGTTTCATCAACTTTTTTTTTCCATTCAAAGTAACATTTTCAATCATTAAAGGTTCACTATATATGTATATTTGATTTGGTTCCCCTTTCCAAGGTAGCCACATATGTGAGTAATTTGTTGATATGTAAACTGAGAAATTTTTATTCAAACTTCTACTTAACAAAAGGCTATATGAATATGGTATATCTACCACTTGAATAGTTACTCTATTTTTTATATGGGGTTCAAAAGCACTTTCTAATAGAACATTGGGTAGTTGACTTCACAATCTTAACTCTACATTTGTCCACTTGAAAAAAAGTTTTATTAGATTGTTTAGGAGTCAAACCAAATTTCCTACATATGGATGATGGCATAATGGTATATGTATCTCCAGAATCAATCAAATAGTTTTTGCATATATTTTTCCTTTAACTTCATTCTTAAAAGAAAAGGAAGAACATCTTTATCAAGAGTGCAATCATAGCTAGTTTTTATTATCTTATCAAGGTTAGGCACATAGCTTAACGCTAACTCTCCAACTCTCTTTTTATCTTTAATAAGCTCCAAAGCCTTTTTCTTCTAATCTCATATTTGTAACAATTGATAAATATTGATATTGGCCTTGACATGTTTAAGATCCTCAATCAAATTATATTCTCCATCTCCATAGAAGCTTGGTTTCTTCATCCATTTACTAAAAGTCTAATTTTGAGTACTTTGTTGTACTTGATCTTCTTTACTTTTATTTTTCTCTTTTCTACATGGTTCAAAAACCTTCCTTTTAGTAGATGGATTAGAAATGATGTTTGGACGCTTGGAAGTAGTTAATTTTTCTTTTGATTGTAGATTATCTCTAGTTTCTTCATTGTTATTACACTTTTCATCTGATGATATATCCTCTTTAGAACTTGATAGAGAAAAGATACTACTAGATCCATTCTTAGAAGATTCGCTTGTGTAATTAACACTAGATAGTTGATTATCAAATTCAACATCAAGGAAGTTGGACATATCAAGATCACTCTCATCCTCATCATCTTCTAGCTTAGTGTCTTCGTGATTATGTTTTCTATTTTTCTATCCCTCCTTTATTTTAAACTTTGTCAAAGCTTCTTCAGGTTTCACTACTTTGTTGGAAAAGTCTCTCATTAACTATCCTTTTTCAAATTCTTTGCTTTGTAACTCTTTCTCTGTCTTAATACAAGAAGTCCTTGGTAATGCTTTAAGTTAGGAAAAATCTTGCATAGGAATCATCATTTTTTCTTCTCTTTTTTGAGTTGTGATAATTTTTTCATTATTTAAGTTCAACTATTTTTCTAACTATATAACTTCACTAAAGTAATCATTCAACATTGGCAAATTTGGAGTTCTTCTCAACTAGATTGAAATATTAGGATTCATATGCTTAAGATAAGTATCTCTAAGCATTTCATTTTATGGTCTATACTATCTTTGAAAGAGCTGACAACTTCTTTGAAATTTAATATTGAAATCTCTAATTGACTCTTTAACTCCTTACTTTGCATGTATTAGACCATATATAGTTGTTGTTGATCTAATTTATTGTCAAATTGGGTCAAGAAAAGGCTTTTCATATCATCCCAACTTGTGATATTGTTGCTTGGCAAGTTTGAATACTAAATTTGAGCCATATCCTTGAAATTTTCTACAAAAAACCTATAATCTTTGTCTTGGTCTTGAATATTTGCATGAGCTAAAGCTAACTCAAATAAGTGAATGTATTCTTTTGCCAAGTAATCTTTTCTAGGAATAAAAGATTCAAGAAAATATTTGTAAATTACCTTAGGAATATCGATGTAATTTTAAAACCTTAATGGTGTAACTTCTTTCCAAGTATTCATTGGTTGTGGATTTTCCATCTTTCTAGAATTCCTTTTGATTATTGAACTCTTATATTTCTTCGCCATTCTCTTATAGACTAATAAATCGAATAGAAGAGGTGATCTTCTTGTCCTTCTAGTTTTTACTCCACTACTTGTCCCAAACTTTAAAAAAATTTCTATTCTTCCTCTAATGAATAATTAGTCTTAAAATTAGAAATTTCTTTAGAACTTTTGAAATCTTTTAAACCTTCAGTTTGTTTAGTCATTAACTCAAGATAATTATTACTTTACTTTTAATCCCTCCTAGCACGAAAAAGAACTATTGGTGTGCTAGGACTATCAATTTCTTTGAATGTAATAAACTTAGGTAATAAATGTTCTTGTCCTTCTTCTAGCACCAAAAAGAACTATTTGTTACCATTTAGTACTACCAATGTTTTCCTTCTGTCTTGCAACTAGGATCATGAGAAATGAAGGTGTTCCTTCAAACATGGGTTTAGGTGCCTGCTGGTCTCTAGCAACACCAAGGCCCATATATCTCCAAATAAATTGAGTTGTAATAGAGTGAACTAAGAATAAATGTGTGTTGTTGTTATGAATGTTAAAATGGTTGGGTTTGCATATGAAACTGTAAGTGGCTATTATAAAAGAAATTCAGCTAACTTGGGTGAATACTATGAGTTATTAAAGATTCCTATTTCGTCAAGTTACTTAGTTTATATAGTCCCTATAATATGTTACTTGAAATAAATAATATTTCACAAAATATTCTTGATTACAATTCTACCAAAATCTACTCCTAATTTTCCCCAAAGAGAAAGTTCAATAAGAAAAATAGGAATAGAGAAAGAGTCAGTGGATTTAGAATAAAAAACAAAAGAAAGGTCTATTTTTGTGAAATATAAAACATTTAAGCAAGATAAATTGACATGAGGAAACACTTCCCAATAAAGCTATTCCATTTCAATCTAAATATTACGAATTTTCCAAGCCCTCTAAGCTCAATAAGTAATTTCATAGAAGATACACTTATTTAACTAACAAAATGCTTTGTAAATGTCAAAGTACTAGCTTTTATTTACCTAGTTAATAGTTGTCAAGAATTGCAAACAATAGAGCTTTCAGAAAAATTTGACAATTTCAAGATTGAAATATTAAGGTAATAAACTTTTAAAAAATGAAACTATTTCATTCATCTCAAAGTATCAAAGATTTTTCTAGACCCTCTAGACTCAAACAGGCACTTTCATTAAGATATTACTATTAATTTCTCAAGATGCTTTTCAAAGACAACATAACCTCTTTTACAACAACCAAATAGAAGTCTAGAATTGCACAAAAATAGAGCTATAAGAACAATCTTGAAAATCCTAGAATTAAATGCCAAGCTAATACTATCTAAAACATTAGCTAAGAAACTAAGACAAATGAGAAGAAAATCACTCAAAAAATTAAAACAAGGTAGCTTAATTGATGTCTTTAGCAAGCCATGCTTTACAAGAAATCTTCAACATGTCTTTTCCAAGTTTCTTTTCTTTTATCTTCCTCAAGTTGAATACTTCTCAAATCCTAACATAGATCCTAAAGTTCCTAAGACTTATGTTGAACTGATATAACATAAGCATTAGGTAAAGAAAATGGTCTCTCCTTTGTTTCTGCATTTGTTTCCCTTTGAATCCATTTAGGAATCAAAAATAGGAGATAGTTGTTTGGATGAAGGATAATAGCAAACTGGAATTTGCCATCAACAACATCAATAGGATGACACAAAGTATCATGAAGATCAACCACTACGAGAGTTAAGTGCATGTCCCAAAGATTAACCTTTATATTTATTCCTCCTTCTAATAGATGCACATTTAATTGAAAATAAAACATGTTTTATAGAGCTACCTGGAACTTATGATTATCTCAAATAATAAAAGGACATTGATTGAAACCCAAGTAAAAAGTGCAATCATGAAAATTAGAAATACATATTTTCTTTGTTGTTGTAACAACTTGAACTCTTTTAGAATGCTCAACCCTTACCACCTTTCCAAGAACAATAATAGAATCACAGCATCTATATATAGTTGCAAATTTGATAGGTGCTAGTATGTAGATTATTGTAGTTTAAATCAAATAATTTCTATGACTAACATCACCATTAGCCTAGTTGCAAATTTGATAGGTGCTAGTATCTATATATAGGTGCAAATAATTTTAAATCAAATACCTAGATGACTGTTGTAGTATTAGCCTTTTCTTATTCATCTTATTTTTTCGTTTGTTTTCATAGTAAAATTTGATTTTTTCTGGAGTTCTTAAAATATGGGTTTTTTGAATTTCTTCATGAATTTCAATAATTTTTTGTGAAATTTTAGTATTTGGTAGGGTTTTTAGGCAATTAATTTGATTCTTCATGCATTTTATTTTAGCAATGCTATCTCCATTTGGTTTAGTGATGATGTATATATCATTGTGAAAATTGACATCATTGCCTTTCTTTACTATTTAACTATTGGTGCCTACCCTCCTTTTAGTGTCAATTAACTTGTTGGGACACACCTTATTCCTAGCACCAGTTAGGCTATTGTGGTAGGGAAACAGCTCATATTTATGTTGTTTTACTTGGTTGCTGTTCTTTGTTACCACCAAGGTAATGGATACCCCCCAGTTAGCTTCTATTAGTAAAAATAAGCTAAATGTGACTAAATAATTTATCTAAGAGACCTCTTTTATTTATATAACCATTAAGATAATGAAGTAAATATGACTAAGTATTTTTAACAATAAAATCTCCCTAAGAAAATTTTTTTCTTATTCCTAATTAATGACTATTTGTTCTAGCTATTCCTCAGTATGATTATAGAGATTAAATAGCTTTCCTATAAGCCTAAATTTAAATATTACACCTCCTATGTACTAGATGAATAGTTTTATAGAATATATAAATCTTTAATTTTGAGCCATCTACTAGTGAACTTCATGATGCATAGACCATAGAGGTTTTACTAAACAAAGCTAGAAACTAAGGAAATAAAATTATTCATAAAGCTTAAAATTTGTGTAAAGATGATAATAAATCTAACATTCCATTGATTTAGGACTAACACTTATGAAAGATATCCCATTTAATCAATGTAACAAGAAAAAGCTAAACCTCAAATGATAGAGAAAATAGCTTATTTCAAAACTAATAATTCACCCAAACACAGTCATGTCAAATTTAATCTAGAAAAATAATAAAAGCTATTCAAAATAATGTGAATAATGAGAGATGAGAGCTAAAAGAAATAGATAGAACCTGATTAGAATGCCATTACATGAAATAGTCTTTACAAGCTATTTTCTCCAATTTGCTCTAGGTTTTTTATATTAGCTTCAGGGAGTTACAAAAGCTATAGAATTTAAGATTATAATTTTCTCACATTTTCTTCATATAACTGCAATCTGTTGGCTAATTTCTCAACTTCCTAGAAGATCTTCTCTATTTGTTGAACTTGCAGCCCTTCTATCATCAATTTCTGGGATAGTTTTCCATGATTAATAAAAGTCCTAATCACATGATTCATTAAATCTAGCTCAGTGCTATCAAGCTTTCTAATAACCTCTTCATCACTACTCTTTTCCAAACCTAATTCTATTATTGAGTTACTTATTTCAATTAAAGTAGCTCCTGCACCAAAACAAGCTTGTTAAAGTTCTAACTTCTTTTAGGTAGTTTCATGCATGATTCCTATGACTAACATCACCATTGTATCAATGATTCTTTCCTTGTACTAGGGCAACTACTCTCATTTGGATGTGGTTGATTGATATAATTCATGAATCCTTCTTTTGAGTTGTGTGAACATGGCTTACTTCACTCTCATATTTGTGATTTCCTCCCCTATCTCTCTCCTCCATTCCTTTCTATGCTCTATCTCATTCATTATCTCCTTAAACCTTAGAACTACAATATGTGAGTAATTTACAACTTTTTATTTTCTAACTTGTTCTAATTCTAAGCTCATGATAGCCAACTTTTTCTTCATTTTCATATTTGTATACTTCTTATTTTTGAGCAGTGATTCTTTGATAGTTATTGTTGGCTTGACTTGCTCATTCTCTCCTTTCAGCCCCTTTACTTCCTCTTGTAATTTTGCCACTTCCTATTAATTTGCAAGAGTAATTCCTTGCGGTTGACTAGTTTATTATCATCTATTTGTTCCATATCTTTAATCAATGTTACTGTGAAGTTAAACATATCTTGATGGGACATTATGAGCTTCTTCTTCCATATCTATAGATCATCTTCTTTAAATTGGAAGATCACATTGGATTCTATGTTAGGTGTAGTGGGGAGCTTTTGACTACATATAATGTAGCCTTTCTTTTTCCTAATTTTGAAGTCTCTAGTTGCTTCCTTCATTAGGTATCCAAATGGGAAGGTGAGGGCTAAATATGAGCTTTCCCCTTCCTTATGTTGCTACTACTATTGTTGGAGCTCAATTAGCTTTTATTGTTCTTGTTCCTATAGTCTCTATTGCTCTTCTTATTGTTTTTTAAGCTTATTAACTTTTGCTATTCTAGTTATTTCAATCTTTGCTTCTCTAAACGTTTTTGTTGCTATTTTTCCTTGTTAAGCCTTTTTCTTTCCAATTTCAATTTCCTATCTCTCTTAACTCTTACATATTCTATTCCATTGAGTAGGAATCTTTTGTCAAGCATGGCTTCTTATAGCTCCAACATTTTCCAAGAAAATTAATTTTCTTCCATTAATGCTAAATATCTGTTGGGAAAAATCCCTAGCTAAAGGATGATCCCTATCCTCTATCCATCTACAGACCTCAATGGCTAGCTAATCACAAGCACTAGATAGAAGCTTCATTGATAAACTCATTTTAAGCTATTATGGGGTTTCATCCTTTGTTTGGTTTACTTTCCTATTTGTAGTCCTTAGGTAAACTACATTTTTCTCATCAGGCTGATGAACTTTTTTGGTTTTAGTAGTTGAATAAATTCTCTTTGGAGCTAAAGGAAAACTACAGTGCTCTTTATATCTTTTGGCTATTCCTCTCAAATGTGCTGAATTGGTAAATCCCTAGAAGTTGAACTTTAAAAGAAAAACCTCTTTATGTTTATAATCATGCATTAAGGGGCTTTCACACATTTGTCTCCCAAATTCTAAGTCTGCTAAATAAGGAGCTATAAACTTAGGTAATTTGAAAGCCTTCCCTTCAAATCCTACTATAGGAATTTGGGTGTAACATGTAAGAAAATGTCTCAATGACATTTTCCTTTTATCTCATTAATCACATGTTATTCTATCCATGATGGGAAAGCTCTTAGAAACAGCTTTATCAAATGAGGGTAACATAATTCTTCAAAAATTCTAGGGCATAAGCATCAAAGTAGGTTATTTGAAAAAATATTGGGAAAAAATTGTAGCAGGGATCCTCTAGTCAAGCTCTCCTCTAGGATGTATAATCAATAAAAAATGGGGTGTCATCTCAAGATCATGCATTGAGATAATCTTGAACTAAGCCCCATGTTCATGGATTTCTAAGAGGCTCTTCTACAATGCATCATTCATATATTGAACTAAAAAGAAAAGTCTCTTATTCTCTAGATCTACCTAGGCCCATACATGATAATCAAAAATATTATTAATATCATTACCAAGACAAAAATTTAGAGTGAAAATGAAAATCTGATGGAAAAACTTGAGCTCTAAAGCCTTTGGAATGGTATTCCTATATTCCCATGCTTTAGCAAAGCTTAATACTAGTAGCTTGATGGCTTTCCCCAATTATATTATCGCTCAACACTTTTTCATTATATTATCAAGCCTCTATCTCTGTGATGTCTAGCTCCATTAGACCATAAAGCCTATAGGCCTTCTAGATGCTAATGTCATTGAAACATTCGATGTTATTTCTAAATATTAGCTTATCTTTCTCATAAAATGTTTCTACTATCAAATGATTCAAAATGTATTTGATTCATGGAGCCCTATCTTTTCATAAATTTCATGTCATTCTTCCATCAACTTTGCAAACTACAAGCTGGATTTTTCCACGACATCATGGTCATCATCAAAATTAAACAAGTCTACCTCCTCTACTCCTAGCTGTAAGTGTACTACATCAATCCATTGGAAGAGCTAATAGTTTCTTAATTTAAATTATTTTAGATATTCAAAGAAGGTGTATGTGTTAACATCTTGAAAATTTTGGGGAGATGCATCCTTCTTTTTGTGCAACATCTTAACTTTTTTTTTTCTTTTGCAAAAACTAGAGCTTTCCTATGTTCTTCAATGGTAGCATTATCCTTCCTTCCATCTTGTTTCAGCTCTCAATTTTATTTCTATTCTCAGCTTTGTATGTTAATGGTTGTGTGTTTGAAATTTTCCCAAACCTCACTTTTTAATATTCATAGCCTTGTTCTTAAATTTTTTGGCTTGGGATAGACTATTCGATTTACTTGATGTTATCTTTGATTTGGTTGAGGTACCCCATTTAAGGCATAGGAGTTTAAATTTGAAATATTTCCTTTTATAATAACACTTCATTGCTAACATCAGCTTGTCAAACCTTTCTAAAGTCTATTTTTAGTGTTGATTTTAAGCTCTATAAATTCACTCTACAAAAGGGGTTAACATGACAAAGTGAATTTGAGCCTCTTCATTGAGATTATTCTATAATGCACCATGCCCTTTGCTGAGCTAGATTAAAAATAAAATGCACATGTGCACAATTCTTAGTGGGCTTGAGATCTAACATGGCTTGTAGAGCCATTTTAGAGTTTACTTGTAGAGTCATTTTTGCATTATACAAACTTGATCTTCAAAGAATCTTACATGCAAGAGCTATTTCAGCACTTGTTTGTAGAGCTGAATTTTGGCTCCATATGGTTCTACAAGTTGATGTGGAAGATGCTAATATGGTGAGCCTTTTTGTAAACATAAATAGTTTCTCTATAATAAATGCCCTATTTCCAAAGTTAACATGGCTCATAGAGTCGTCTCAAAGCTTACCTAAAGAACCAATTTTTGATCTGTTGAACTAGATCTTAATCAAGAGGCTAATGTGGTAGAGCCAATTTTCACACTAGCTTGTGGGGTTGGATTTTGGTTCTAACAACAAACTTGATGATATGGCTTGTAGAATCATTTTAGCTTTTCCTTGTATAGCCAACTTTTAGTTCTATGAATCGGTATCACATAAAGGATGACATGGCATCACTTCTCCAAAGTCCATTTGTAAGGCTAAATTTCATCTTCACAAAGCTAGCTCTACATGCTAATGTGGTAGTAAAGGCTGAATGTTTTTAAGAGCTATTTATAGAACTATTTCATAGAGTGACTTCTTAACATTGTGTATTTATTTTTCATGGTTGTTGATGTCAACGAACCATTTCTACTCATTTGAAAGGCTAATGTGGTAGGGTTTGTTTAGTGTCTTATTTGTAGGGCTGAATTTTGACTCTACAATTATTTCTTTGTCCTTAATGCTAGTGTGGTAGAGCTAGGAGTTGTGTATTTTGTAGAGTAATCTTAGTGGAAACATTCCTTTACTAGAAAAATCTAGCCCAAGGGAAGAAGAAGAAGAAGCCCCCTCCAAGGGATGCCATCTACCATACACATGAGTAAATTGCATTGGCCGAATCAACAGGAGGATGGGCTACATAGCCTACCATAGTGTTAGGATGAGTCCAAAGTGCCGCCTCCTCTACTCATGATGAAATGATGCTAGAAAAACTTAGGGATTTTCACTGTTCTTGCTATATGCATGCATCATAGGAAGGAAAATGAGGCCCCTATAGCTTCCATACATTTCCTGATTGCATGAAATAGTAGTCAACAAGCTCTACCACCTCTTATCATAAGGAAGGTAGTATTGATCATTGGACTTGCCCTCTAGCAGTTTTTGGAATAGTGCCTTGGAAGAAGCCCTTGGCATCTTGTAACCCCTTCCCAATCAATAAGAAAACCTAGCCCACTGTTGGCACCCTAATGTAATCCACCAAAGTTCCCTTAGTTAGACTAATGTGAATCCCATGAAACGTTGTGGACTCCCCTTATCATTTCTTATAGGAATTTGTGTTTGGAAATTTTGGTTCACCCACCAATAGCAGAAGAATGTCCACCCATCCCATCTATGTCACCATATCCCATAATGCACAATTATGGCAGAAAACCTCTACCTTATATTTTTATGTTAAGGTAATACCCATCATCTCTAAGGCTTCAGTCCACAATCTATATGCCAACAAAGTTGTATGCAAGGGGAAGATAAGAGGTGTAGATCATAAAATATTAGTGTTCTGCACCTACAGTAAGATTTCATCATATCCATGAAAATAATAAAATGGTAAGGAGATAGATGTTGACCTTGACATAATCCCTTGATAAGGGAGGAAAACCCCCAAAGTCATCTAAATAGATCAAAGGAGTAGGAACTAGTTTTTTGAAGATTATGTAGAGATCAATAAAATGTGAATCAACCCCTTTCATGAGCATGACATCCCAAACGACATTCTATTGAACTGTATCATAAGCTTTGGCAATATCCATCTTGATTCACATACCAAGGAGCTTAGCCTATTGGACGAATTACATGACTTCCTATAAAAGAAATATTTAGTCTTGAATGAACCTGACCTTCACAAAGCTAGCTTGATGGGGGCCCACCAAAGTGGACATCAAAGGCTACAGATGATGAACTTGAATCTTCATGAAGATTTTGAGCAATGTGTTACAAAACTCAATCAATCTATAGTGAGTCAACAATGTTGGATTAGGAGCCTTAGGGAATAAGACAATTCAAGAGTAGTTAATCCCCTTTTGAATTTTCCCCCATTTTAGCATTAGATTGAAGGCATCCATCATGTTCTATCCCAAAACATCAGAAAATGACTGAAAAAATTCAATGCACCAACCATTAGGGTTCGGGGCTCTAGCAACCTTGAGAGAGGAGATTGCAAAGGAGAATTCAATCATGATGATGGGGGCAATGAGGGGTGCATTATCTACATCATTAATAACTTTTCAAACATAAATAAAGATAGGGGAGGAACCTTACCTTAACCACACATTGGCCTAGTAATTTTGCATCTCTCATGTAATGTCTTTATGATCATGTAAGCAAGTCTACCCTTGGAGAATACTTGTTAATTTTCTTGCTCTGGTTGTTGGCTTTGGCTACAATAAAAAGGAATTAGGAATTCCTCTATTCCTCCTTGATCCATCACACTCTAAATATTTCCTTCCAATACTACTCTTCTTCCTCAATCAAGTTTTCAAGCTCCACCTATAAGTTATGCTTCTCCTCCTCTAAGCTCTCCCCACTCTCCTACCTAGATTGAACCTCACATAACCATTGTTGAAATGTCATCCAAGTTCCTTGAAATGAATAATTATGAGAGGCTTGTAGGCTTTTAATCCATTTTTTGATACAAGTGATACTTTGCCTAAGAACGTCCTTGAGATCAGTGTGAGAGGAGGTGTATGGGGCAAAATTTCTACAGCCAACATGCATAACCATCACTTGGGTATCCAAGCTTTTTTGAACTAAAGTGGGATCAATAGAGGCCTACAAGAGGAAGAACCAAACAAACCAAGGCATGATGATCAAAAGCATGCCATTCACACCCTTGAACTAGAACCTCATAGCTCATGAGAATCTCAACACTTACCCAAACCCTATCAATATGTGACATGACATGATCATGTCCCTTCCTCCTATTACTCTAGGTAAATTAAAAGCCATGAATATCAAGGTTGATAAGGCTATAACACTATAGAAATGATAGAAACTCATGAATTTCAAGAGGGGATACGATGTTAACATCGGTCTTTTCCGATGCATGAATTTGTTGTTTGAATTCTTTAATTAACCATGATCAATGTTTTGAAATGTGCCCTACTATTCTAATAAGTTCATATAGTCTGTCCTCCCAGTACTAAGATCCATAAAATTTTTTGATCTAAATCCCTTCCCTTGGAATAATAGTGAGGCTCTAGGCTAATTTGTCCAACACATCAAAAAGGGATCAAGAAAGAGTGGTCAGCCATCCTATTTATCCCTTGCAACTCATAAAATAATAGAACCATCCCTACCACCATAGGGTTTCATAAATGGTGATATATAGCTTTGTCTCTTATAGTCATACCACTGAACAGCTTTCTTCTTACACCAATTCTTTAAGGGTACTTATTTTGTAGGGAGTACCCTAGCCCTTGCAATTCCAAGAGAGGATCTTCATGGTCTACTAGAAGACCATTTTTTGTAGACCTCTTTGAGGGTGGTTTGAGACTTGAGATCAATGTTAAGCTATGTCTTATTAAGCTACATTACTTGTTCAATTGGCTTGCCAAATTGACTTGGGTCATCGGCCATGAGGAACCCTTGCACAACTTCTATAAAGATTTTTTTGACACTAGATTAAAAGAGGGCAAGGATGATCCATGTACAATTGATAGACACCCAATCACCTAGAAGTAGATGTTCCCCCAAAACTGGGGCATTTGGTAGACTAACATGCATCTCTTTCCTAGCAATAGATGAGTATGGGGATGCAAGGGAAATAGCCCCTAACACAACATCCACCCTAAACTCCTCAACTGGGTAACATGCCCTTATCCTAGTGGAGGAGAAGGCATTAGTGAGACACTTTCCTTCTCCCCAATCAACATCCAACTTCCCTTTCGGCCCTTTTGATCTTGGAACTTGAAAGTGCACTTTGCATTCCTTGGTAAAATGATCATCCTTTCTACACATTGTGCATGTTTTCATATACCCATGGGAATCCTGAGAAAGCATAAGCTTCCTTGATAGCACATTTTTTTCTTTAACAACGAATCATTTCTCCCTAGAAGGTAGGTCAATGATGAACTCTTTTAGCAAGTTCTTAAGGAACAATGATCACCAAACACAAAATCATGCATATTCCATGTGCTCCTTGGTTGCCATAAACCTCTTAAAGGAGATGAACTCCCCAAACTATCCTACTAGTACCCAAAGGAAATTCTCCATCTAGAGTTCCCAAGGAACCCTAGACATACAAACCTAACTAGGGTCTTGGAGAAAAATCAAGTCTCTTAATGTGCTCATAGACACTAGTATGTTAAAGCCAATCCATGCACACCAAAAACCCAAGGCCCCCCTAGCAAGACCTGATCTCAATTCTCATGGGATTTTAACATAAACAAGAGGAGGTTCTTTGCCACTAACCTAACTTAGACCTCCTCCATAGACCAAGATGTGACCACCCATTATTTGATAAGGTCAAGCCTAGGATTGGTCCCACAAGATAAAAATTAGCTAATTAGGCTTAACTCCATAGTGTGGATGTCCTCCTATGGTGGCCCTTTGACCTACAACCTCATGGTGTTGTAATCCTATATAATAGGTTCAACACCCCCATCTCCTACAATCATGTTTTGTTACACTTATTACATATTGGAAATATAAATGGGTAACATAAAGAAACACTACTTGCTCAAGAAAGGAACATAACACAAATGCATGTAAGATTAAGTTGTACTATTCAACCTAAAATCAATTGGACCCATTCAATCATCATTTATGGCAAATTATTCTTATCAAAACCAAATAAAGATATAACACATATTTATAATTATATCATTGCTACAATCATTATTACAACCTTTTAACATGAAGTTCATAAAAATGTACATCAAGGGAAATTCATAACTATAACATGCACATATTTAATATGGTGCTCACTTGAAAGTATGTTAGGAGAAATCTATTAAATTATGAAAATTAACCAGATATTTTATAAAAATATTTATCATGAATAATATAAACATAAATCTAATTTTCTAATTTAGATGTTTTGAATTTAGAATATACACATTCAAACATCATGTCAACTAGTGTATCAATTCTTGTTCTTCTATATAACAATATTATAAACATGTTACGCATTAATGTCATAATGTTGTCTCTAAGAAAATAACACCAAGTAGAATATAAAGTTGAATATAACAGTGTCTTAAGCTTCTGACTTACATCACATTCCAATGTAAAAGAAAAACCATAGAAAAGCAAAGCATGTCTAATAATACATAAAAAGTACTAAAAGAATAACAACCATTCAAACAACCAAGTGATGCCTCTATCCATGAGAATCATGAAATTAGGACTATCAAGCTTACACATATACAATCACATATACACATAAAGAGCATATTGTAATATTTTCTAACCAATCTACATAAAACATAAGATTTCTATCAAATCAAATTCTAATTTTTCTACAAATAGATAATCAATACAAACAAGTAGCTTGCTGTAATGCTTTTATCCTATAACAACACCAAAATCTTAAATTTTTCTCAAAATAACACATGAACCAATGTTGAAAATCTACCATAATAAATATTTCTTGTGAATAGAACATATTGACAGTCATGTAAATCACTAATTATCTATTCCTCTTTCTACCTTGATATAGAAAATGTGAATTTCTTCCAACCAAATAAATAAACTAGTTCTTTTTATGTACAACAAAAAAAAATTGATTTCTTTAATTTTAAATTCTCTAATCAAGAAAATTAAATTTCCAATTATTGCAATTTATTACCTTTAATTTCTTGACATAGAGGCTACTAATTTTCTTAGGAAATGAGAAGTACGAACATTTGCACCCAAAAGCAATTACCAAAGAAAATAAATCTAAGTTTGAAAAACATAGAAAAAAGATTATTATTATGAATAATGAAGAGCAAAGATTGTATTTTCTAATAATGATAAAATTATTACCAATAATAATATGCTATATTAAGGAATCCAAAACATTCATAAATAGTGTGTGCCAACGTATTAGTGTTCATCAATCTACATATTGTGAAGTTATTGTCAAGCCTTGTCACTTCGAGAGAGAGAAAAAGCTATAATGATAAAAGTAAATCATAAACTCGATGTATAATACAACTACCCTAATTTCTCTGATACCACTATCCTATCTTTAACATTAATGGTATATTTACACTTGTTAAAGGCCAGTTTTTGGACACCTATATGGGATCTAGGCTAGGCAAGAGCTTGGAGAGAACAATGCTAAGTAGGAGTTCAAGGTTTTATAGGAGTTGTAGATGCTATATAAAAAGAGCAAAATTTCCTAGGAATAACAATCATGAGCTTGGCGGCTGAATGAGGGTAACATAAATACAAGTTTCATCTTTGTTGCTACTAAAGATCTTCATAGTTTGAAGAGGAATACATTGACTCAAGGTTGATAAGATTGTCAAAAATGATGCTACTATTATGCAAGGGTTGAATACTTTCGAGAAACGTAGGTGGTTTTTGGTTCCATCCAATTTTTCTTAAAACCTCAAGATAACTATTGACTCACCATTATCTCAAAGCAAGATGTATGGGAGGTAGTTTCTTAGATGTATCTTGCAAGGGCATTAGGCCTTGATGGATGGCCTAGTGAATTTTTTGTAGGATACTTTGATGTTATGGACCATTTTATTAGGAATACCTTAAATATTTTGTGATCAAGGGAGTGAGTTCATAGAGATATGAATTGCTCTAGGGTAGTGTTTATTCCAAAGAAAAAAAATGCTTCGACAACTTGAAATTTTTGACTAATTAGAGTTTGTAATACTTGTATTGGGGTTTTTACAAAAGCTTTGGTTATGTGGCTCAAGCCTCTCCTTCACTAGATTATCTAGGACAACCAATCAAGCTTCATGGAAGAAAGACTAATCCAAGACTAAATTATTTTGAACCTTAAGTTGATGCTCTCTAGTCAAGTTGCATAGGTTCCCTTGTATGTCAAACTGAACACTGTTAAAGCTTGTGATTCTCTTAGCTAGGAGAAAATTTTGATTAATAAGGAATTCAACAAAACATTTTCTTGGCTTTGCATCCACATTCAACCATTAGGAACATTCTCCCTTTAAATTAATTGAAGATTTCCATGATTTTCTAAGTTGAACATATATTGAGACAAGGAGACTCATTCTCTTGTTACCTCTCCATCATTACCATAGATATCATGTAATATTACTTAGCTAAGGCCAAAGTAATGGGGATTTAGATTTCTAGGATTAAGAGTATAGTTAAACACTATGTAGTTAAAACTATGCTTCCCACCAAAGCAACCATCCATGACACTCAAGTGATTAATGAAGTGTTGACAAAGCTAGAAAGAGAACTAGGATTTGTGGTTAATTGAGTAATATCCTTGGTCTACAACTTCCACATTGCCCCTAATCTAAAAAGTATCTCATCTTCTAGGGTTAGGCCTTCGTGATGTGCAAGACTCTTACACAATCATATCCATCTATTCCTTTAACAAACACACCACTAAGGATGGAAACCTTCAAAGTACACAAGGGAAGGTTGGTTCATGGATAAACAGATTCCTTTGTAGCAAGGGTAGGATCTTACTCTCCACATCTATTCTTGTAGCCATGATTAGGTATGTTTCCTCTATTCTCTTTCCCACTTCATCTATTCTCCATAAAGTGGACACAATCATAAAATAATTTATTTGATCATGAGGGAATAATGGGTCTAAGAGTCCTCTAGTACATTGGGATGAGGTGGCTAGCCCCAAGTACAGTGGGGGTTGTGTGTTCCTAAATTTGAGGATTGTATTCCTAATGAACTTACTAGACTTCCTTGCTATATTTAGAGCCAAGATATAGCTTTATGGATCATAATTATGTACAAGAATTAGTAGACTCAGAATTTCTATTAGTTTTGACTCCCATGTCTAGAGAATGTTGTGTAGGGAATTTGCAATTTTCAGCCAATTGTGCAGCCCTTGGTTTGCCTCAACTAAGGTACTATTAGTGGCAAAATATAGGATCATGGAGGTATGGATAATCCTTTGCAAAGGTATATTTCTTTAAAAATAATAGTGTTTATTTGGCTGATTCATGAAAAGGCAATACAAGAAAAATAGTTTCAAACAAGGCATTAAATGATGCTTGACCCCAACCACATCATGTTCTTTTCATTGAATTTTTTTCTGCTCACTTGGTTTGGCTTGCACATTCTTGTCCCACATCTGTGCATTTATCAACGATTGCTTCTTTACCATCAATTTTTGGATAATTAGGAAAAATATTAACCATTTTTGTCTTTCACATTAAACCTTCATTATTGCCTTGAATTGTTGTTATAAAGACTTGTAGATTCCCTTGGATAATTCATTGAAACTTCATTGTTGCCTTGGATCTTGAACATTTGAGCTGGTAGTGCAAGACTTTGATTGGGATGGAAATCTATGGCAGTTGATTATCCCTATTGGAAGGCATAAGTTCCTTCTTCAACTAGTGGGATAGAATCCTTGACAACTAATATGATCCTAGTACATGATGAAGACTACAAGACATTGCTTTTTTTTTCTATAAGGAATTGCAACTTCAAGCTATAGTCAAATTATTAGCTTCTTTGTTTTACTAATATGGCATTGGGCCATCAAATTGATGGAGAGTTACTTTGTTCAATTTGGGAATTCTTTAAAACCACTATTTGTTCATTTTTATTTTCTCTTATGTTTGTAGTTTTGATGCCAGGTCAACCTTCGATGTTTCTTTAGAGCTTATTTTAAGTAGCAAAGGGAAAATGAGAATTCTGGCTTAATCCTATCCCTTTGGAGGTTTGTGAGGGTGGATTTTGAGGCTTGGGTAGCTTAATTGGCTCCTATGCCACCAAGTAGGTGCTTTAAGTTCCTATATATCTACTGAACACAATAGTCACCAAGGGTGGCGTAGATTTCTTTCTTTGTATGGGAAATGTTCAAATTGTTAATTGTTAACATTGAACCCATGGTTCTACAAGATTTCTATTGTTATCCACATAGATGCTATTAAATTGTCTCAGATTTGCATAGGATTGATGTACTTGAGAATGTACTTTGTGCAAGTAGCTTCTTAGAGAGGTATATTCTGAGGTAGACATAAAGATTCATGCTTAGGTGGTGAATTTACTAAGCAATTTGGAGAGTTGCATTTGATGAAGGCATAGGATCTAGTCAAGGCCAAAGAAGGGGTCAAAAATTAAGTAACATGGGAGTACAATGGTACAAAATTCAATAGGATCATGGAAGAAGTTGAAGAGTATTTGAAAGGGATATAAGCCAATAGAAAGACTAGCTCAACAACTTATTGTATGAAATGTAGCAAAAAGAACCTCAGTAGCATATGGTTAAGGAGGCTTAACTCAAAGTAGAAGATCCTGTTAGGCCAAAAAAATCAAAGAAAAATCAAATGAAAGCCACATAAATAAGCAAGAAGAATAGGAGAGGGAGGATATAGGATCCCTAGTAATCACCCTCTAGAATGTAGTGCAATTTTTTTAAAAGATGTACATGTAGCTATACTTACACTAACAACTCATAAAGATGTGATACATATAATTATGGATTGATGACAATGCCTATGTACCTCCTTCCTATCCCAGCTTAGGCTCTTGTTGAAAGACCTTGCCACTTTTCATAAACTTAAGAATTAACATGTCATTTGTTTATTAACTTAACACTTTTCATTACTTATGAAGCTAGAAAACATCAAAAAATTATGTGACTCACTTGTTTCCAAGTTTCAATTTACAAGTGATATCAACAAATGTGGTTAGATATAAAACACCACAAAATTTCAAGCTTAGTACTCGCACAACAAGAAGCAGGTCCCTAGAACCCATAGACGACCTCGGCTATGCTTGGTGTCGCATTGCAACATTGGGGGAAACGCTTGGTTTTCACTAAGTATCCATCCCCCGCGTATATGCCCGAGTTCACATCCCAGCATCTACGCCCCGCACTCGCAGCGTATGCGCCTCGCACTTTCAGCGTATATGCCCCGACACTTTCAGCATATACGCCCAACGTATACGCCGTAGCACCTTCAGCGTACACACCCGACATACACACCTTACACGTATGCTCGTCAGGCACAGCAACTGACGCGCATGCCCGGCAATGAAGTCTCCATGACTGCGTGAAGACAACACGGAAGAGCAAGGATTGAAGCAAGTGGGTAACCATCAGCGTGTGCGTCCCAGCATATACGCTCAGCACCATTAGCGTATACGCCCAGCGTATACGCTCAGCACCACCAGCGTATACGCCCCAGCGTCCGTAGCATCGCCCAAGTTCACGCCCAGTACATCCCGCGTATACGCCTAGTGTATACGCCCGCCTCACATGGCGTATACGCTCAGTGTATATGCCCAACAAATGTAATATATTCTATATTTGTAAATTGTATGCACCCAGTCAACGCGCCACATGTCACCCAACCCAAGTCTAGCATAAAAACTGGTATAAAAACCCCCAGTTTCCACTTCATTAGAGGAGGCTGGCAAAAATCCTGGAGCATCCCCAAGAGCAATTACGCTAAGAACCAGAGCACAAGACCTCTTACGCTGAGCAAATTGCCTCTACGCTATGCTTTCCGTGTGATCCAGCCGCTATCATCCATGCATCCATCGGGGCTTTTCATCCGCCTTGTGTCTCAGTCTAGTCACAACTGCGTTAGACCGGTGCATTGTACTCACATTCCTAAGTGCAATTGTTACATTTTTGTTCTAAATTGTTTACAGCTTGCTTTCATTCGTGTGTATACTCCATTTATACTCTCGCTACATTTACATTTACGCCTCGTTTAAACTCTGTTTACACCTTATTCACGCTCCGTTTACGTCTTGCATACACTATTTATGCTTCGTTTACGCTGCTACACCATTTACGCCTAACCCAGCGTACAACCCTTCGGCACACGCTAGGGAAATGCTTGTCTGATCCACGTGTAGACCACCCAAGGTACTCTACCTTCGTGCATTCCAGCTCGCCCTCAGGTGAAGGTAGGGTCTTCTGTATGCGCCTCATGATCCCACGGTCTCTGTTTCTTTCCAGCCGGAGATCGACAATTTCGGTCGGTACAGAAATTAGCGCTAGCAGGAGGGCCATCCTAAAGACTTGATACACAAATTTCCTAGTGTTTACACTGCTGAATGGCTACACCGCCAATCGTAAGTCGCTTCCTCTTGAAACCCTCCTGGCATCTACGCCACTGTTTGAAAACCCTGTCTACAAACTGTCCAGTGTCTGCGCTGTCCAGCGTTTATGCTGCCCCGCTTAAACACTCACTCAGGAAACCATACGCTACATTTTGTTTACGCTGAACCCTTTTTTTACACTATCTCTATTTTACACTGTGCATTGTTTACGATGTGCATTGTTTACGCTGAACCCTTGTTTTACATTCTCTGTTTTACGCTGTGCCATTGTTTACGCCAAACCCTGCTGAACCGTTGTTTTACGCTGCCTCTGTTTTACGCTGCGCATTACACTGCCTTGGTTTTGTGCTTCATCCTCGGTGCTATATACACTATCTAGTGTATACGCTGTCTAGCGTATACACCGTCTAGCATATACGCTGCATTCCTTACGCTCTCAACGCTGTCTACGCTCACGCTATACGCTCTCTACGCTGAACATTGAAGCGTAGACGCTGCATTTCATCACCCAAGATTATGTTGTACTAAATACATTAGTTTTTCATCTCTAGCTGGTGTCATATCCTCGACCAGTCATCATGAACCCCGCGAACACCATCGCTGCCAGCACCAAAGTCACCAACACCATGGAGACCACAGCTGTCCAACAGCTTGTCGTACAACACCCGGGAGTACAACCCACACTGGGGCCCCGTCGGTCCCTAAGGTTACAAGGGAGAGACCTGGCCTCCAACATTATCATCCAAGATCAGTATAATTTCATATGTATTAAGATACAAGTTGGCCTGGGTATAGACCAAGCTGAAATGGAGGTAAAGAGACAGTTCGAACTCTTTTACCGGGGCGGACGCGAGTTCATCCCAACTCCATACGACGTAATCCCTGTCCCAGAACAGTATTCAGAGATCATTACACAACTCCTTCTACAAAGAAGCCAGACTCTAGATTAGCCTATGGTAGACCCTCAACCAGAAGAGGACGATTTCGCTGCTCAATTTGAGCACGAAGACTTGTACCACACACTGACGCCACAAACTTACGTTAACCCCATATTTCACCCAGGTGTAGGAGAGTTTGCGACCTTCCAATCCCTCGGGTTTACCCAAGCCCAGGTTTCCCAACTAGAACCATCCACTTTGAGTCATAACCCTCCTGCAACCGACCCGCAAGCCATTATGCTCCCTCTTGCCATCGTTCCCGTGGCAGATGCCGGCCCATCCTCACAAGCACCGCCCTCTCACAACAACGTGGGGGTAACCCTTCCACCTCGAGTGATAGGGATGCCACATTTGATACCAGCGTCCACATCCGCTCGCTACATCCCGCACGTTCAAGTGCATGGGGCCCCTTCGACTACCATAACTCAGCAGGGAGTCCCTTTACAACACCTAGCTGGGCAATGGGAAGCAACGAGAATTCCATCACATCAACCCTCTCACCACCATGTGCCACCCCATACAATTCCACCAGCAAACATTCCCCAAGTACAACTCCAATCACAGCAACAATAGCCACAACAACAACAACCTTTCCCATATAACGTGGCATCTTTAATGCTGCCCACCGTGAACATCCCACAAGCACAACCACCAACCACGCAATTTTCAGCCATGCAACCCACCATCAAGCAATCTAACCCATATAATATCCCACAACCTCAAGCCGTCGTGGAACCAAGCACCCAAGACTGGGCAGAGGCTAAGAAATTGATGCAAGAACTTACTGACGAGGTAAAGCGCCTCAAAACAGCTGCCGATGGACAGCTGAAGGTAGTGGATTTCTACCACGATGACCCCATCAGTCCTTCCATCCCGCCTCTAACCTTGCCTAAAGGCATCTCATTGCCAACACTAACTAAGTATAATGGAGAAATGGATCCGAATGCACATCTCATAACATTTCAGCTAGAATGCGCGCTGCTCCAGGCATGGCCCCATGCCATCCTGCAAGTGTTCCCTATGTCCCTGGCAGGGAGAGAACTCGATTGTTATCGGGCCTTGCTGAGAAACTCCATACTCTCCTTGGAGGAATTGTTACACCAGTTCGTGGCCAGACTCAAATATAATTTGAAACTTGAAGCAACATTGGATAGCCTCATACAGGTGAAACAAGCACCGCTTGAACCTGTACAGAAATTCATCCAGAGATGGAGCGCCGCTCTTAACGAGTTGCATGAACCAATTCCCCAAACATATCTGCTTGCAATTCTCAAAAGAGCTGTTAATGACTTCTTCAAATCCAAACTGTACTATCTGAATGCGCGTAATCTTAATCAGAATTTTGAGCAAATCAAAAATATAGAAGAGGCGGCCGAAAACAGCCAAAAATAGAAGAGGCATACTTAGCCTTCAAAAATCAACACACCAAAAAAGATAAAGAGAAGGCTAAGGCGATGATAGCGACATTGACAGGGACGCAACAAGCAAACACGACACACCAACATAAGCCGCCCGCAGCCCCTACTAACTACAAGAAACCCACTCCTACCACCGCGACAGGATCATCATCATCCCAAAATCCAACAAACCATACATGAAATTTCGAGAGAAAGGAGCCCTCTCAATATACACCTCTGCCGATGAAGCCATCCCAGCTCTTCGATCAACTCCTGAAGGCTGGGTTAATGACACATAAGCAGTTATCACCTGCAGCCATCCAGAGACATGAATGATTCTGTCAGCTCATTCAGAACTCGAGTTTGGCAACACCGAATGAGCCTCCCGTGCCGAAAGGTTTTATGATGGATCGCTTCTGCGATTATCACCAACGCAACGGGCATGGCATAGATTACTGTTTCACCCTGAATCAGGATCTGCAATGGATGATCGATGATGGTAAAATCACTTTTGATGAGGCAAATCTGATTCAACCACAAAATCAGGCTATGGGGGTGTATAAAGACCCTCTGAACACCAAAGAGGCACCATACGTGATCAACAAAATCTACTTTGATGATGATTCCGAGATGCCCAACATTAACACTCTCTACCCCCAAGATAAACAGGAAACAATTAATAGGCCGTGCGTAGTTCGAGTTCCTCCCATTATGCCCACGTCCATGCCACAATCACCACGTGCTCCCCGACAACCATACATCATTCGGATACCCCCGGCCGTGCCTGCATCCACCACTATGACACGTGAAAAATCATACGTGGTGCATGTCCCTCCCATTACTCCCTCAACTACACCCACTCCTCCTACTCGGCCTGCCCCTTTCGTAGTCTGAGTACCACCAGCAGTCGCAACGGTGGAAGTCCAACCTCCGTTGAAACCAACCCCCTATATTGTTAGGGTATCCGGCCAGTCTTCTGCTTCACCACACCCTGCTGTCCAAACACAACCTCACCTGGCTCCATATGTGGTGAAGATCCCATGATAGCTCGAGGCTCCAAGGCCAGCTCAACCACTGCATCGCACATGAGAACGCCTAGCAGATAGGCTCACACGTGAGCATGTGGAGAAGGAACGCCAACGGTTAGCTCTGGGGCCACCCAAGCCAACTCCACTAAACTCCATACCTATGTCGTCATCAAACAACCAACCGAACGTAGGCAATGAAGGTGAATCACCTGAAAAATATGACACATTTGAAGCAATGGCTCTGAGCAACAATGACAGACCCACAAAACACGAGATAAAACTGTTAGGCCCAATGGACCCTATCGCCGCTGATACGAACGTGTCCAAGAGTAAAGACCTTGCAACGGCCTTAACGCAAGTCGCCGAGGCACTGAAACAAAACAACACCTCGTTAAGCTTGTATGACTTAGTTTTAACATCTCAAACACATCGGGAAGCTTTGGTGTGTATGTTAACGTCAATCCCAGTAAGCGAGGACTTACCCCCTAACGAACCTTCTATTCACATGGTAATGAACTCGCCTCAGAGGGAAATTCCCAAGCCATTAAGCTTCCATAACGACAACATAAAGGTGGAAAAGGAAACAGGGGAGATAACAACTACCCCTATGTTCATAACAATACGTATAAACCAATTCAAGGTGCATAGGGTCCACGTAGACAATGGAGCTGCTACAAACGTGGTACCATACCCCATCGTTGAAAAGCTAGGTCTGACGGAATCAATCAAACCAACTGCAACTACATGTCTCAAATCCTTCAGCGGGTCATGTGTAATGGTCAAAGGCACAATGACCTTAGACTTCATAGCAGGGGATCAATTTCCCACGTCCGCCGATTTCCTAGTCGTCGATGAAATGCCAAGATTCAACTTGATATTAGGAAGACCCTAGTTGGCTCAACTAGGAGTTGTATCCTGCCCCATACATCAAGAGATTCACCTGCCTTATGAAGGTGGTGAAATCATCATACATGGGGAAGCGGCTACTCCTGTCATTTCATCACACGTAGACATGGATCAAGGCTCGGAGGTCGAGCTCGAAAAGCCTAGCCGAAACGACACGAATCCGCAACCACCAGTAAGAAGCAAACCATTAGATGTGGAGCGAGAGTCTCCTAGAATAGAAATTACTATGCCTGACACTTCATAGACAACTTGTCAAATTGGAACTAACACGGAATTCACAATGACCACTGTGACATCTGAAAGCACTGACACTGAACTCATGCCATCCGACGTCCCTTGGGTCGAATTACCATTCAACGTGATCAGTGAAGGGGACGCCGAATATAGAATAATACCAGCTAACTCTCCTCCCGACATCAAAAAGAAAAAGACTAAAAAGCTTTTAAAATGATCACGCCTCTGTCCGAAATGATGTTAAACTACACATCGTCCGAAACGACGTTAAACTACCACACCGAAAAACAAAACACAAAAACAAAAAATAAAAAAAACAAACAAAAATGACAAAAAAAACCCTAATCAACCAGCCTCCGAGTCCGAAACGATGTTAAACCATCATGTCCGCAATGACATAAAAAAACTAGCCATGATCAGCAATGGTCGGTCAACTGAAGAACACATCCATCCATGTCGCTTGAAAGATTCCTTGATCACGTGGCCCGAAATGGCCTTAAACTATACACGTCGAGTCCTACTTTGTTTCCTTTTTCGCTTAGTGTTTACCATTTCATCCGCACATTAAAACAAAAACATTTGTATTTGCGGTCCTTTCTCGTTGCACAAAAACATAAAATAAAAACAAACAAAAAAAAAAAACAAAAAAAAAATAACAAACAAAACTGTTTTTCATATACGAACAGCCCGGTATGGCCGTAAACTACCATTAAGGCCCAGTACGGCCTTAAACTGCCATTTCCCAACCCAATTACCGCCCGGTAAGGCGTTAAACTGCCATTACGGCCCGGTACGGCCTTAAATTGCCACTATGGCCCGGTATGGCCTTAAACTGCCACTACTGCCCGATAAGGCGTTAAACTGCCATTAAAGCCCGTTACGGCCATAAACTGCCGTTTACGGCCCGGTACTGCCTTAAAATGCCACTATGGCCCGGTATGGCCTTAAACTGCCACTACCACCCGGTAAGGCGTTAAACTGCCATTAAGGCCTGGTACGGCCTTAAACTGCCATTTATGGCCTGGTAAGGTGTTAAACTGCCATGCGTCCCGGTGTGACGATAATCCGCCATGCACACACACATCATTGAAGATGATCAAATAAAAGACCAAAGAAACATAGAAGGTTACTCGTTAGCTCATTCCACACTCTGTTTGTTTGCAGGACCAGGCCCGATGGATCGCCAATGCCTAATTGAACCATTAATTCTCGATGGACCATATGGGGAAATCGCAAGGGACGTCAACACGAGCCTCATCCACCTAAGCTCATTAACGGAAGATACTGTTATAGCGTTGACACAACAAACAATAGACAACTACGAAGGTATGACAAAATCCTTGGACATAGAAGCCGAGAATATCACCGAAGACCCGTTGACCGAAACTCCTATTACCATGCCCGATGGGGAAATTAAAATATTAAAATTAAGCATACTACTGCAACCACAGTTAGCAAAAGACATTGAAAATGTGGTTAGGGAAAATATGAAAGCATTCGCTTGGTCCTATACAGACATGCACGGGTTAGACCCTAGAATTGTCCAGCACAACATCATTCTTGACCCAAAATTGAGACTAGTAAAACAAAAAGTGCGAAAGGTGAAACCCGAGATAGCATTGGCAGTTCGCAATGAGATCACCAAACTTTACCAAGCTGGTTTCATTTGGGCCTTTGATTACATCGAATGGGTGTCCAACATGGTCATTGTCCCGAAGAAGAACAGAAACATTCGCTTATGCATTGACTTCTGGGATTTGAACGTTGCAACCATAAAAGATGATTTTCCTCTACCCAGCATCGATCAGCTAGTCGACTCGACGACAGGGCACACATTATTATCTTTTATGGATGGCTTCTCGGGGTATAATCAAATACGCATCAACCCAGAGCATCAACTTAGGACAACCTTTATGACATCATGGGGAACCTTTTGTTACACGATGATGCCCTTTGGTCTTAAGAATGCTGGGGCCACATATCAAAGAGCGATGACATTCATCTTCAGCGATTACATGTTACACTCACTCAACGATTATGTGGATGACATTGTTGTTAAATCAAAAATGGAAGAACAACATGTACAAGATCTCGAATTAGTATTAAAACGTTGTTTAAAGTATGAGCTGAGACTTAACCCAAAAAAATGTGTCTTCGGCATCAAGACAGGCAAAATGCTTAGATTCATCACCTCATAGGCAGGGATACGAGTAGACCCCGATAAGGTTAGGGCCATAACAAATCTGAAGCCACCAGGTAATCTTACCGAACTTCAAGGTCTCCAAGGTAGACTGCAGTTTATCAGGCGCTTCATAGAAAAATTGGTAGACAAACTAAAGCCTATGAACCACCTGTTGTGCAAAAACGTCCATTTTGAATGGACTCCGTAGTGCCAAGAAGCATTCGAGAATATCAAAGCAGCACTGGCCTGACTGCCTATGGTTTACCCGCCCCGAAATGATAAACCGTTTTACATTTACCTTGCCACTTCAGAAACATCAATTGCGTCTATGCTTTGCTAGAAACAAGATGACGGAACCGAAATCCCCGTATATTACCTAAGCCATGTATTAGTTTCCCATGAGAGAAGGTACAACGACGTGGAGAAGTCATGTTTAGCTTTGATCTTTTCTTTAAGAAAATGGCGACATTACCTCTTCCGTAACCAGGTTTACATAATTTGCAAGAACAATGTACTAAGGGCCATAACAGGAAATATTTACGAAACAAGTCGAATAGCCCGGTGGAAAGCCATGATAGCCGAGTTTGACTTGCATTATGTAGCGCAACCATCAGTCAAGGGTCAAGCCATAGCAAACCAAATGGCTGCATCACCAACACACGACCACGCGACTATAGAGCCAGAATTCCCAAACGAGAACATAAGCACCATCAACATAGTGCCTAACGACTAAGATGCAATTCTCAACTTCGATGGAGCATCCACCTCCCGAGGGGGCAGTGCAGCTGCCATCATCACCTATCCCTCCGGAAGATCCAACCCTTTGCTTATCATTTCAACTTTCATTGTACCAACAACATAGTAGAATACGAAGCTCTCCTGAGAGGTCTTGTGGTAGCACTGGCTTCAGATATCACACGGCTGGTAGTCAGAGGTGACTCACAACTGGTCCTAAACCAAGTCACAGACATCTATACGTGTAAAGCCCAACATTTACAACCATACTGTGACTTGGCAAAACATCTAATGAGGCAATTCGCAAGCGTCAATGTGCAACACGTTTGTAGGAATGATAACACCATCACAGATGCACTAGCCACATTAGCATTAAACATATTGCCTGACATGTTTCACATGCTACCAAGTTCTATAACCAATTGTGCTGAACCGATAACCGATACTCCTGATACATTGCCCATCGCATCTGTTAATACAACACACGCGGTAGAATGGTACGACGATATAAAAGAATACCTTCTACGCGGTGAAACACTAAGACATTTAACAAATGTGCAAAAACACGCCGTACGGAAACGTTCCAAGTAGTATACCCTGGTAGGGGACACACTGTGTCGCCGATCCTACGAAGGCATATTGTTAGCATATATTAGTAGTACCGATGCCCAGACAATCATTGATCAGGTACATGAGGGACTATGCAGAGGACACATAGCGCCAAAAGCCATGGCAATGAAAATAAGATGTTTAGGCTACTATTGGCCACACATGGAATATGACTGCCACTCCAAGGTTAAAACATGCAACGCTTGCCAAAAATATAGCAATTTAATCCATGTACCACCAAATGAATTTCATATAGCGAAAATCACGTGGCCCTTCCAAAAGTGGGGGTTGGATCTCATTGGCCCAATAACACCCTCATCCTCCGCAGGGCATGGTTTCATTATAACTGCGACAGAATATTTCACGAAGTGGGTGGAAGCCGCACCCCTTTGAAAAACCACGTCTAAACACGTGTGCAACTTCATTCTTGAAAATATTGTAACCTGCTTTGGTATCCCATTGACAATTATCACTGACAACAGGCCGCAATTTAGCAGTGCCGAAACCCAAACTTTTATGACAATCTAAGGATCAAACACTCCTTTTCATCCCCTTACTATCTCCAGAGCAATGGGCAAGCAGAAGCAACAAATAAGACACTTATTACAATACTCAAGAGACTTCTTACCTAGAGCAAAAGAAAATGGCACGAGCAATTGGTATACGCACTATGGGCATACCGCATTATGCATCGAACGTCAACAAGTAAGACACCATATAGTCTGGTTTACGGTTCAGAAGTTGTCTTACCTCTGGAATTACAGGTACCATCTTTAAGCATTACACTTTCTAGGCTCCTCGATGATGAGCAAAACAATGACCTGCGCATCATTAACCTCGACTCAATAGAAGAGGAACGCATACGCGCGCTCGATCAAATCGAATGGTACCAAAAACAACAACGGCAGCAATGTCAGCATAACGTCAATAAGCGCCCTATCAAAGAGGGCGATCTTGTGCTTAAGGCTGCTCAGGAACACCCAGACAAATTTTCAGCCAACTAGGAAGGGCCTTACTTGGTCACAAAAGCATTTGACAATGGAGCCTTCAAGCTAGCTGACATGCAAGGAAACGAGCTCACCAACCCGACCAATCATGTGTTCCTGAAGCCGTTCTATGTCTAAGTTCAGGTACGTGTAAGTCCTGGGATCACGACTATAAACTGATACCGCAACTAGTCCTGGCATCATGACTTAAAACTGATACCACAGAGTCGTCCTGGCATCATGACTATAAAATGATACCACAGAATAGTCCTGGGTTACGACTTAAAACTGACACCACCACTGTCCTGGAATCATGACAATAAACTGATACCTCACGGTGTCCGCAATGACGATAAACTAGCACCTGTCCAGCATAATAGTACCTTGCCACTGTCACAACCATTAGAGTCTGCTAAGACTATAAACTGGTTTGCCTCTACATGGTCCGCTAAGACTAGAAACTGGCAATGGAACATCCGCCATGACGCTAAACGGGCAATGTCCAACAGGTTATGACACAAAACTAACCCATGATAGTCCGCCCAGACTACAAACTAGCAGAGTCATCCTTGATTCATCAATCCGCCATTCCATCGCTCACTATTTGAAGATCTGATCAACACCACTGTCATTGTCGTGCAGTGCCTGAAATCTCCTTTAGCCTCTTTGATCCATCCGTAGCTGTGTAAGTCTAAGCTCATATATTCGCTAATGGTTTTCTTGGTTCTTTAGAGTTATGTTTGTAGGATGACATCTAGAGGTCTTCGCACAAGAATGCACTTCGTCATGAGCAGCAAAATGGGACACAGTTCACAGCACACTTGGTAAGACTAAATCAAACCATTCGTTAGTACATCTCCCTCTACCAATACATTATCCATCTATTCATCGTCATACCCTACCCAGTCGCACCCCTGACGCACCCAGTACATCCAAAATTTTGAAGCACGATGTTACACACTATGGGACCTTGAAGCATTTGAGCATGAGTACACAATCAAAACAACACATATCCAAAAAAAACCGAGGCCCCGGGCACTTCCCATAAGCCCCAGGCGGGAAGGCAGTGGTCTCGAAACCAAGTACTCATCTCAAGAATAGTCAAAAAATGTGATTACATGGCTCTGGCTCTCTGCCAACAGGCATCTCCCCTAAACTTTACGAAGGGAACCCTGTTCCTCCATAGAATGTAACACAACCTCTTGTGGCTTTGGTCTCGCCAACAACTATCTCTTGAAAACTAACCAAGAGTCTTGTTCCACCAAAGGATGCACATTGCATGTCTGAACTCCGCGTCTGCTCAATCCTAGCTATTGACAAAGATCAGCATGCCGCACAGCCAAGCATCCCCTTGCCCCAGCATGATTCTCAGGGCAGTCACCAATCCCCGCAATCTCAATCCTCCTACCAGTTATAGATTTCACTTTCCCAATCCTATGTACTACCGAACACAATGCGATAACATCTAGTCAAGTGGTGACGGACGGAGTCTCTATCAAACTGCTTGTGGTGTTTTTCACTTCTTTGTCGACGCTTCTCGGGTCGATCCCTCCAAGCATCAAAAAAGAGGGGCCAATGAAACACCACAAAATTTCGAGCTTAGTACTCACACAACAAGAAGCAGGTCCCTGGAACCTATAGACGACCTCGGCTACGCTTGGTGTCGCATTGCAACGTTGGGGGAAACACTTGGTTTTCACTACGTATCCATCCCCAGCGTATACGCCCAAGTTCGCATCCCAGCATATACGCCCCACACTCGCAACGTATATGCCCCAGCACTTTCAGCATATACGCCCAGCATATAAGCCCCGACACTTTTAGCGTATACGCCTAGCATATACGCCCCAGCACCTTCAGCGTACACACCTGATGTACACACCTTACACGTACGCTCGTCAGGCACAACAACCGACGCGCATGCCCGGCAATGAAGTCTCCATGACAGCGTGAAGACAACATGGAAGAGCAAGGATTGAAGCAAGTGGGTAACC
>MNCI01036292.1:925977-936846 GCA_015680685.1 Gnetum montanum | reverse complement strand
AGGAGGCTGGCAAAAATCCTGGAGCATCCCCAAGAGCAATTACGCTGAGAACCAGAGCACAAAACCTCTTACGCTGAGCAAATTGCCTCTACGTTGTGCTTTCCATGCAATCTAGCCGCTATCATCCGTGCATCCATCGGGGCTTTTCGTCCGCCTTGTGTCTCAGTCCAGTCACAACTGCGTTAGACCGGTGCATTGTACTCACATTCCTAAGTGCAATTGTTACATTTTTGTTCTAAATTGTTTACAGCTTGCTTTCATTCGTGTGTATACTCCGTTTATACTCTCGCTACGTTTACGTTTACACCTCGTTTAAACCCTGTTTACACCTTGTTCACGCTCCGTTTACGTCTTGCATACATTGTTTATGCTTCGTTTACGCTGCTACACCATTTACGCCTAACCCAGCGTATAGCCCTTTGGCACATGCTCGGGGAAATCCTTGTATGATCTGTGTGCAGACCACCCAAGGTACTCTGTCTTCGTGCATTCTAGCTTGCCCTCAGGCGAAGGTAGGATCTTCTGTACGCGCCCGACGATCCCACAGTCTCTGTTTCTTTCCAGCCGAAGATCGATGAGTTCGGTCGGTACAGGATATATTCCTAATTCTTCACTATGTTTATACCAAACCAAATCATTTAATTTAAACAACTTCTAAGAATTGTATACATTTCAAGAAATTTACCCATGCCATGAGACATTGCAATTCCCCTTTGAGAGTCATCTAACTTGAAGACACTAGTCTTCATCCATCTAATTACTAGTTGTAAATTTAGGTGAACTCCTTATCCTAGGGTTCAAAGGGCATCTAATCATAATTCATGTGGGTTCATTTTATGAAGAAAAAATAAACATGCACTATCATGCATATAATTTCTTCCTTTGAACAAATAAAATAATATCATTATTGATAAATAAATAGGGTTAGCATATTGAAACAAAAATAGATAAATAGAAATTTACTTTAGATAAAAACGAATATCTAACTAAGAGAAAATGTACAAAATGTTCATTAATAAAAAAACTTACTCCAAGGAGGCTTCCAAGCTTCCAAGATTTCACTATCCTCATCACACATTTTAAAGAAAGTCACTATGCATCTCAAATATGTTTTAAATGCAATATAAGAAGCACTACCTTGTAGCTTACATTAAAGAGTGTTACAACATTGGGGTTTGTTTCTCAAGAGAATCCATCAAAGGGTAATGATGAAAAAATCTAACTATGATGTGATAAAGCAAATAATTTGAAATTTGTATAAGCTAATGAAATATTAATTTGGTTTATCTTTCATAAAAACTAAGGATTTAGACTCAATTAGCAACTTGCATAATCATGTTGAATGACTTGAAGCTTTGCATTAAGATCCTCTAACTACAAAAGTTCAGTTTCTTTTACATCCAATTCATGATATTCATTTTGAAGGCTTTTATTTTCTTCCTCCAATTTTAGACATCATAAACTTGGCAAACGAAGGTGAAAGTAGGGCTTGAATTTTTAGCAAACAAATCTAATTCTAGGGAAAAAATGAGAGCCTAGAGTAAATATGAGAATTTTAATTGTCAACAAAGTTGGGAGTTTACAATGTTTTTCTCATAACTTGAAATTGATACTAAGTTCTTAACTTATGTGAATATATTTAACACATTTATAGTTGAGGGCACTACAAGTAATAAGGCACAGAAAACTAAACTACACCAAGTAAATGAAGAATTATAGTCTCTAATATTTTTAAAAGTAATTGGAAAAGAAGGAAAATTTATAGATCTAGCAAGTGATAGAATAAATAAAAGGAACCAAAAATGAGGAAAGCATAAGGAAAATAATAATCACCATTTTAGATGTCATTAGGACCAAGGGTATTAAACTTTAGATTTCCAAGAAAACAAAGAAAATAGATAAACAGTCACTCTCATAGATGTCATTATCATGGCTATTAAAATCTGACTTCAAATTTGATAAAAGAAATAGAAAATCAACCTTGCAAACAACATTGCCTTTAGATAGATATCCTTGGGATTCAAGTTCCAAAATTTCATTTAGCAGCAAACAAAACTAAATTAAAGCTACTTTACATTATAATTTTCTTGACTAGCTAAATTCTAAGAAGAAAGAGAAATGAATTTCTGAATTTTCATATTAATAGCAAGTAAATTGCAAAGAGGAAAAGAGATTTAGATTCTAGTGTTTACCCTTTTCTTTTATTTTCAAAATATAAAACAAACACAATGTTTTTACTAATAAAAATTATGGAAAAGTAACACTTTCTTTAACCATGAATCATCCCTACCAAAGGCATAACATTTGATTTCTGGAAAATAGAAAGGCAATTTTCATAGCCTTAAATAAGTAATGAAAAAGAATGATCAATTAAAATATACAATGTGTCATTACTTATTTCAACCTATCTTAATAACCATGATAGATTAACATGATGTCAAAAGTTTTATGATCTCCATTACTAGGTTTTTTTAGCCTCTCATGTTTTCACATTAAGAGAAATGTAGGCTTGGACAAAGGACCATTCAATAATGAATTAGGATATTATAGCTCTCTTGGAAATCCTTCAAAAGCTAACCGAAAAATGGTCAAAAAATAGTACATGCACACTTCATAAAGATACTAAAAATTATCAATATAAATTAAAGTTTTTTCTTATTTTAAAATCAGTGCTCAATGATCCCCTTAGCCATACAACTATCAGACACAAAGTTCCTCCAACCCTACAACATCTTGTAGCCTACACAAGAAGAACACTAGGGTTGTATAAAATGATGTGAGCTAACACCATCAAGAATCTCCAAGAACTAAGACCTTGCAGTCCACAGAAGAGATAACCAACCTTGGATAGAATGATGGGTTGGAATTTCTTTATAATAATACTAAAAACATTAAATATCAAGTGCACATGACCCAAAAGAATGCTCTCTCATAAGCCCAAAGAATGCATGCCCTAAAATATTGGGAGATAGATTAGAATTGGTGGAGATGTTAGGCAGGAAACCAAAAATCTATGAGGTTTTTGGTGGATCCGTAGAGCATAACACAAGTGGAGCAGGAGTAAGTGATGTCGAGGGTGAGCTTGGAGATCAAGCAAGGGCTGGGGTTGATGCAGGGTTTGGTGCCGGTCTAGCAAGGGGTCGAGTGCAAGGTTTGATGCAAGCTAAAGTAAGGCAAGTGCTTTGGGAAAGGTTGGTGGGGGTTCCCTCTCCATGGTGCCCCAATTATGGAGATATTGAAGTGTGCATCTATCATGAAGGATCTATGAGGCTACAAGTTAAGGTTCCTTCCTCCTCATGAGGAGTTGAAGAGTATGGAGTTGAGCCTCATTGGAAAGTTCATGTTGGTTGACACTAGCTCCAAACTAGATCTAGTGAAAAAATGGGCAATCATGCCTTGGGGATTTTTCCCTATGGATGTACATAGCCTTCTAGAGGACCTATTGTTATTTTCTTTCCAATCTATCATGAACCAGGATAAGGTTCTTCTTGGTGGTCCTTGGTTCTTTGGGGACATTGGTACCTTGGTGCAAGGTGCCTATGTGGATTCATGTTCTAGGGATTCTAAGGGAAGTTTGAATAGAAAACTTCCTTTGGATGCTAGTTGGGTTTTTTGAGGAGTTTATAACTTTTGATAAGTTCACCACCTCAATGGAAAGAATGGCTTTCACTGAATTCTATGTATGATCGTTGTCACTATGGGATCTAGTCTAGGAGGTGGTCCTTAACCTTCTAATGGATAAAGAGAAAGTTCTAGTAGAATATAAAAATGTCTTGATTGAAAATCCTATAATGATGAAGCACACAGAATCTAAGTTTTACTGTGTTTGTGACAAGATTGACTAGTTGATGGTAGAATGTCAAGTGAAGTAGAAGGCTCCAGGCCCAAAAAAAAAGGTTGGGGATGGCTAGATGGTGGTTGCCGGGCACCTACCATAAGGTCTGATATACGAGATTGATCCCTTGATGTCACCAACCCTAGGGAAGGTTCCCCAAGGGGATTCAACCAAGGTCCTTAGTAAGCATGATGCCCAATCCCAAACCTTTTAAGACTGGGACCAAAGGGGGAGAGATTTTTCCACTAGGTTGATGGGTATCTATTGTGAGGGGGAGCAAGATGCCATTCATGTCAGAGGTACTTAGGGGATGTGCTGAATTAGAGGGGACAATCCCATGTTCCCCTAATTCTAGTAAGGTCATAAGGACACAGAGCTCTATGTTCCAAACCAAAAAGGCACAGTTGGAGATCGATCTGGGGCTTCAAACAACCCTCCAGGAGATTTATAGAAAGTGTTCAATAGGTAGAACATGAGGATCCTCTCATGGAATTTCCAAGGGCAAGGTAAGCTCTATAAAATAATACCCTCAAAGATATCGTGCATAGGGAAAACTGTGATGTGTTATGCCTGCAGAAGACAAAGCTACAGTTGTAAGAATTTCACTAGTTATGCTAGCCTAGTTAGCAGACACAATTTTTGGGTTATTGGGGGTCGACAGGGAGCCTAGCCTCTCTTTTACACTAGCCACTCAAAGCCATGGACACGTCCACATGGAGTTTTACCATTTTCTTTCGACAGAGTAGCCTCTGGTTCATGAATCTCTTTGGCATCCAAAGATGGAAGGAAATGCCAAGAAATCCGCAATGGCTTACTCTACTAATCATAGATAGAAGGCAGTGGATCCTAGTTGAAGACTTTAACTAGAGACTATATGGGTGGAAAAAGCTAGACGAAGGGACCCATGAGCCTCGTAGTAGTCTAGAATTCTTATAGTTTCTAGTGTCTCATGACTTGGTTGACATGGATATCAATGATTACCATTCTACATGGAGAAATCAAAGAAAGGACATTGACTTGATCATGGCAAATATTGATAGAGTGTGGGTCAACTTGGATATTTTGATGAACTGGGGATGCATGTTCATGAGAAAGAGAGACTAGCTTCTGACCACTATTCAATTCTATGCTAGTTGGAAGATATAGTTTCCAAGAGGTCTTCACCATTCAATTTCGAATGGGTTTGGATTGCTAAGTTGTGGCTACTCCTAATGTTGTAAGGGATTTGGAGAAATTATTCATTAGGGGTTGACCCCCTAGATTTTCTCAAGTTAGTGTTAAACCAGCTCAAATGGGCAATAAGAGCATTGAGGGTAGGAGATAAGTTCTCATTCAGATGAAATAGGTGGAAACTACTACAATGTCTAATAGAGATTTAGATGGACTAGGGGTTGGGTTAAGATCTAGATGATGCTAAATGCAAGGTGTTGGTGGATTTGCAAAACCTAGATGCTTAAGAGGAAGCTTACTAGAGATAGCATGGGGTGAGTTTGTTAGCTCAAGTAGGGAGACAGAAACACACATTTTTTCTTTGCGGTGACTAACTTGATCAGCGACTCCAATAAGATTCATAGTTTAAATTTTCAATCGAAAATGGTTGGTGGTGCCAAGAAGATCGTCTAGGCCATGATGGATTACTAGTTGAGCATCTAGCAGCAGAGAGAGGCTACATCTCTTTTGATTCACATCAATTCTATTTTGGATGCTAAGGATAATTGATGGTTGTTAGAACTATTTACCTGTGAGGAGCTTGATGGGGCTCTTGATTCACTAAAGATTAGGAAGGCACTAGGGCCTAACAGTTGTCCTATGGAGTTCTTTAAGGTGTTCATCAATGTTTTGAGAAAAAATATCTTGGATGCCTTCAATGTAATGTTGAGTTGGCAGCAAGTTCATAGGGAAATCAATTGTTTATGATTGGTCCTCATTCCCAAAAATACCAACCCCATGGATCCTTCCTAGTTTTGGCCTATTACAGTGTGTCATACACTCCTTCACTTGTTCACTAAGTAGGTTGCATAGTTGGGATGCCATGATTGATTAGTCTATAGTAGATGGGTTTCATTAAATAAAGGTTTATTCAAGATAAAGTTATCCTAGTGCAAGACATGTTACACTCCTTGTGGATGGCCAATGACCCTAGTATGTGCCTAAAACTACACATTACTAAAGCTTATGATACCATTTTTTGGTGCTCTCTCAAAGTGATCATGATCTGTAAGGGCATCCACCAAAATTTTGTTAATTTAGGCAAGCACATCTAGAGCTTGGGAGCTTTTTCTTTGAACTTGGAGGGAAAGCTTTCGGGATTTTCATCCCTTGGCCAAGGATTGAGACAAGGGGATACCCTTTTCCCATACCTATTTAATTTTTTCATAAACACCTTACAAACTTACTACATGTTGGAGGGGGTTAGAGGTTTGCAGATTGCTAGAGTTGATTGTCTGGTGGAATACTGCATCAATGATATCATTCTATTTTCTTGGGCTATTATATCCAAGGAAATGGTGATAAATAGAGTGCTGCAAAGAATGGTGGAGAAGATTGGATTAGAATTTAACCAAGGTATGTCTACAATCTACCTGCTTAATATGGATGTTTGGGTGAAGGGGCTAATTGTGTAAACTCTAGGTGTCTTCCTAGGCATCCCACAAGACACCTACCTTGGGCTACCTCTTTATGGTTGGCATTAGAGGCATACGTGGGTTACCCTCCTCTAGGAGTTTCAGAAATGAATTGACCATTAGATTGTTTGATTCCCAACTTAGGCTAGGAAGTCTATTTTGGCCATGTTAATGCCTTCTACTATGGCTTGTTATGTGGCTTTGATGGCCTCCCCCCTAGAGATATTATCTAGAAGGTGGATCAAGTAATAAGGAATTTTACTTGGTTGGGGGGGGGGGGGGGGGGGGGGGGGGTAGAGTAGAGATTGTATACATTTAGTCAACTAGGATACTGTGGCTAGACCTAAAGCTACTAGGGGTCTTCCAAGACACTATCATTATGGGATAGTAGGACCATCTTAATCAGCTGATGCATCAAAAGAATAGGTCCACTCAATGGATTACAATCATGAACAACAAATACGGGTGGTGGGAGGTGGGAGCATAGGAATCTCATATTTGGTGTGCTCTTTGCAAGCATGCTTGGATGGCTCTAAAATCAAGGCTAATGGTGGTATCTCCATATCAACTCATTAAAAATAGATATTTGGTGGTTAAGGGATTGTGGGGGATATAGAAGGGCAAGCTACCCAAGAAAATAAAAATCTTTATCTGGTTGACGAATCACTCTACCATCTCAGTTTGTGTGGTTTTGCTATGGTAAAGTGTGAATGTGGAGGACACATGTCCTCTTTACATGATGGCCATTGAAACAATAGTTCTTTTTATTTACTACTACAGTTACACCATCAGTGTTTAGTGGGTAGTAAACATCTATCCTTTTTTATGATTAAACAATGATTCCAAGGTGGCTACATTGTTGTGGTTCATTTGGAAGGCATGTAATCACTAGGTTTTTCATCATCTACCACTACCACCATCAATGCAGATTGTTGTTGTTGGTTTCCTAGCTCTAGAATGGAGCAACTTCGACAATGGGGGTTACACCGACTTTTAAGCCACCATTTGTAGGATTTAAAGAGAATCTGGTGCTATGGGATATGATTTCATGGATGGGGTAGGCTAACCTACTACCCCTACTCTAAGGGGAGTCAAACCTTGGGGATAGCCCATTCTACATGAATTGGCAAGGGAACCACATGCTTATCCAAAGTATGCAGATTGCGCTGATAGCATCTAAAAATGTTAATGGCTAGAACACCAAGAGGTTGTTAGGTGCACAACCTAACCCTGAGTCTACTGGAGGGCTATGCTAGAGAGGATAGAAACGAGGAATCTTGAATGGTCTAGTCGATTAGTTAGGGACTTACATGATGTACAATAACCATTTTCAAATAATTATTTCAGAGTATCACATATAGGAGTTTGGAAAAAGTAGGAATGCAATATGCATAACAATGAGAGAATATTAATGTGCATGCATTAGCAATAGAAATAAATAGGTATGCTAATAGTTTAAAGTATGTGCTATAGAAAAATAAAATAAGAGTGCAAGTGAAGAAATGCACCACCCAAAGATTGGGGGATGTGACTTTTGATTGAATGATGTGTACAATTGGCATGTAGTGTAGATAGTTATAACTAGGCAGCGAGGAAATATGGTCACATCTTTGGAGTGCTACAAATGTGATGTTGATAGACACAAAGGAGATGATGCTTGCTAGATTGAGAGTTGCTACACTATGCATGTGCAGGTGTCACACTCAAGTGCAAGAGTGGAACAAGGATTTGGAAGGCTCTAATACGAGGATTTATTGCTTATTGAACTTTTTCTCACCAATCTTTTGCCAAGGACAATTGCAAAATCCAACCATTAGAATGTTGATTACTGAGGTATTTATAGATCCAAGGTTGGGGGAGGTGTGGTTTGGATGCCATGTGTCCTAGGTCCCACATAGCACGAATGTGGGTGTGTCATGCTAATGTGCTACACTTGATAGGACAAGAATAGGGATTGAAAATCTGCCAAACTGTGATCATATTTCCTAAAATAGATGTGCCAATACCTTAAAAAATACCATGTTTTTACAAAATGCCTAGAAAAAATGCAAATTTAAGCCTACGCTCTGGGACTATGTCTTCCCTCCTCTTTCGAGAAGGGTCCAACATAGGGACAATTTTGGGGACCAATAGGAGGTGTAAAAACAAAACAAACTACTCACTTTGGCTGCTGGAGAGATGCTGGAGTAACAATAAAGGTCAATGATGAGATCTGGGCATTTTTGGAAGGCATTCAGAGAAGTTTTCCAAGTGCTACACTATCTATGCTATCCAGTGTAACAAAGCGTGGCATGAACACTTAGAAACTACTGTACTATCTATGCTACATAGTGTAGCAGAGTGTAACACTCATTTTCCATGAATTCTATCAAAAAACTAAAGACATCACTTTGGGATTTAGAAGGGAAAGCAACTTTAGCAACTACCAAGTACATTTTTCATGTTGAGAGAGCCTAATATCTCCCGATTTCATTATGGGCAACTTTTGGCACTAGCACTTCTACTATGCTATGCTATGCTACACAACGTAGCATAGCGTAACACCTCATTTTGAATAAATTTTAACTAAACTCACCATGCTTTGCCATGGGACCTTGATCATGCTTTGAGGATGAATCAGGACAGGCAACCTTAGAGGTCGAAGACTTGCCAAATGCACCTTCTATGTTTGGCTCAACACTTAGGAAAATTTTAGTCCTGCATGGCCTGCTACGTTGTCTACACTGTTAGTGTAGCAGAGCATAATAGGTCCAAACATAGAAAATTTATGGAACTATTTTTTCTATCCTAAAAAATTTTGACAACTCCTACCCTAGCATCACTGTGGACTACCAACTAGGACATGTATCAAGCTAGGAAAGTTAGATAGCATAGCAAACTTAATGGCCCAGAAGATAGAAAATTTGTCAAATTGTTCAGTCCACCCTCAATGTCCCTTTTATGCAAATTGGCCTTGAAAATGGATGCTACGCTAGTTGTGTTGAAGAGCATAGTAGACAAGCTCAAAAAATGCTTTGTAGATGTTAGGACTTCTAGGGTATGATGTTATCTACACAGCCCAAGATGACACCACACTTCTAGGGGAATAGCTTCTACCCACTTGGTGAAGTAATCAGTTGCAGTAATAATGAAACAATGCCATGCGGAACACTTGGGCATTATGGGCCCTATGATGTCTAGTCCTCAACATTGGAAAGGCCATGTGATTTGCATGGCATGCAACTCAGTAGGTGATACATGTATTAGATTCCCATGGCATTTTCATATATCACATGTCCTAACCTTAGAGAGGCAATCGTGTTCCATATAGGGCCAGTAGTAGCCTAGACACCTAATTTTTGGTGCCATAGCTCTGGGAGCTATGTGCGCTCCACACAGTCCCTCATGAACTTAATCAATGATTCTTTGGGCTTCTTCACAACTTATGCAAGTTAGCAGTATCCTGTCAGAAGATCTATAGCATAAAGCAACATCACCTATGAGGATATACTACCATGCTCATTTTTGTACTGCATCTTTTTGGGCAGATGTTTAGCCTCGTGAAGCTCACCATGTTGGAGGTATGTTTTGACATTGTCATACCATTCTTGAGTATGGGCCGCACTTACAAACATGATATTTTCTGCATGAATAATAGGGTTAGTGCATTCCACTATTGAAGTAGGTAAGGTACCAAACATGTATGGTGGCACGCTTAAAGCTAACGTAGCTGACACGTTGGCTATAGTGTTTTCATTGTGGGGTATATATAAGTTCTCACCTCACCTCTGCATGTGTCCACAGAAATTTATATAAGTGGATCCTTAGTTACATCATTGGCTTCCAAGTCTAACCCTTGGACTAGATGTTCTGGCCAGTCTAGTGATGTTTCTAAGGATCCTACGTTGCTGTTACAAGAAGGAAGCTCAAAGTCTACGAGCTTTATGTTCAAGCATCTCATGAATCTACCATGGGGTGTAGTCAAGATTAAAGATGAATGGAGATAATCATGTGTAGCCATTCCTAAGCGATCTTGCAAAATAGCCAAGAAATAAAAGATGTAAAGTGGCACCTTCCTAACATAGTATTGGCGACCCTTTGGGACGCGACTGCCAATGAGTGTCCTCGAATAGGATTTAGGTGCCTGCTAGTCTCTGGCAACACCAAGGCCCAGATACCTCCAAATAAACTCAGTAGTTAATGTGAGTATGTGTGTGTGCTGTTGTAGCCTGCGGTTGTGAGAAATGTAATGATTGCGTTGTGTGTAAACTACCAATGACTTACTTTAAAGAGATTTAGCCAACTTTGCCAAGTACTTTGAGTTGTTGAAAATTTCCTATTTTGTTCAACTGCCTAGTCTACGCTGTCCTTATAATACCTACTTGTAACAAATAAAATTTTGCAAAAACATTTGAGCACAACTCCGCAATC
>MNCI01036292.1:880466-921064 GCA_015680685.1 Gnetum montanum | reverse complement strand
AACTACAAATGACTTACTTTAAAGAGATTCAGCCAACTTTGCCAAGTACTGTGAGTTGTTGAAAATTTCCTATTTTGTTCAACTGCCTAGTATATGTTGTCCTTATAATACCACCTTGTAAAAAATAAAATTTTGCAAAAACATTTGAGCACAACTCCGCAATCTACTCCTAATTTTCCCTAGAGAAAGAGATAGTTCCACAAGAAAACTAGAAATAGAGCAAGATTCGATGGAAATAAGTAGAAAAGAAAAGAAAGCAGATTTGTGTAGACCTCAAATATTTAAACAAGGTAAAATGACATGAGTAAACACTTCACAATAAAGCTATCCCAAATTCAATATCTATGAATTGATCAAACTTCCAAGGTTAAAACAAGCAATTTCTTCAAGACAATCCTATTATGCTACGAAAAATTACTGCGTAAACTACCATGTATGAGACTCCATTTTGACTAGATAATAGATGTCAACGATTACATTCAAATAGAACCTTTAAAAGACTTGACAATTTCTGATTGAAATACCATGGAAATTCACTTTAAAGATAAAAATAAGCTATTCTGGTCCCATCAAAATACCAAAGATTTTCTGAACCCTCTCGACTACTGAATTGTTCAACAGTGTGACTACAAACAGAGGCTCTATTACAACAATCCCAGTAGCAGTTCCCATACGTTGCACAATAACGAAATTTACTACTAAAATGCTCTTAAGGATTTTAAACACAAGCACTTCTATGGCAAAATTTTAATAGAAATTTCTATCAGGCAACAAGAACAATAAGAGCAATCTAAAAATCCCAAAATTACTTGCCAAGGATGATACTATCTAAACCACTAGCTAAACAATTTAAACAAAACAAAAAATATAATACATAACTCACAGGACCATGACAAAGAGGCTGAAATCTTTACTCTAGCAAGCCATCTTACAAGCAATCTTCTTTACAAATCTTCCAAGATCCCAAGTGTGATGTGTGGGACCCCTTGTTATGATCCTTCCTCCTTGACCCCTGAAGCCTTTTTATAGTGTTCAAAGGTAGGTAGGGAAGTTACAAAATATCTTGGGTGGTTTAACCACCATAGAGATAAAAAAGCTACAATGGACAAGTGTCCTATTCCTTGGCCAAGTGTCTTCATGTAGTTGCCAAGTGTCTTCATTTAGTTGCCAAGTGTCTTCATGCAGTCGCCAAGTGTACACCATGGAGAGAAACAAGTTGCAGTTGACACGTGTCCCATTTAGTTGACAAGTGGCCTTTGTGGAGAAAAAGAGGTTGTAGTTGACAATTGGCCTTTTTAATGGTTACAAACATCATGGATTAAGGCTAGGAAGTTACAACTTCCACATAAAGTTACAATTATATAAATAAAAGCTATAGTTGGAAATGTCCATAAATCCCTCTTTTTATAAAATAGCTATACATATAACTTATATATGTATATTTAGGAACAACATAAAGGTCAATAAATAAAATTTGATCATCTATCTCCCCTTGGCCAAGCTGCAGAAAATTTTATATATTTAATCATATCTATCGGGCTCACGTGTTGTAGGTGCTGAAACTAGGGTTACAACTTGCCATGTTATGCCTCTCTCTCTTTGACATTGGGGATGCCATTCTGTATGAAACCTGATGTGACCACGGAAGATCCAATGATGTGTTTGGAAACATAGGTGATTTTTTTTTGACAAAGCATAGCAGGCTCCACTGGCTTCGTTCCAGGTATGCTTGCAGAGAATGGTCGCTGATGCACATGGCGGTGCAGAAGTTCAAGAACTGCTGGAGATCCTTGTACTCTTGCCTGCTTGACATTCTGAAAAACTGGGACTCTGCCAACCGGAAATGGTACTCTTCAGGGCTGTCCCCTAAGAACGTTGGAGATTTCTCGTACTTGATTCAAATGAGATTTTCGGAGGAAGAAGAGACGGTTGTGGGGATGTAGTTTGCAGAGTCACATTTGAGATTCTTGTAATGAACCACATATCTGGGAATAGCCTGATCAGGATTGTAGATTACGAAATCATCAAACTATGTGCCTCCTCTGTCTTTGCCGTCCCTATTTGAGAAGATGGAATCATACCCTTTTTTTTGTTTAGTATTTCCTTGTTCATACCAGGCATGGCTTCCTACACTGTCAGAGATCGGCCAGCAGCAGCAGTTGTTCATCCACTTTCTAAATTTCTGCTCAAATTTGCATGCGAAGCAGGGAGGATCGGAATGTCGAGGTGCAAGTTCGGATACGAGGGTTTTGGCATAAATAGGTCAGGTCCCTGGGCGATTCCACCATTCCAAGGTTGGAATCCATGAAATCGCAGCAGTGTCTGTACGTAGCATCGCCAACCAGAGCCTGGGTGTCCGATTCCTCATAGCGGTCTTACATCCCTAAAACAGTATCTACTGTTTGAGCGGGTGCTTCCTCGCCGGTGACAAGGTTATTTTCCATGGTGGGTTCCTTTAGGTTGTTCCTCATTATTACTATTTCTGCTCTTGCTAATGACATCGCTGCTACCGCCACCATTGCTCTGCACGTCCATCTCTCTGGATCAACCTCGCAATTCTCGGTGGCTGTAACTGCGCAGCGCGGTCTCCTTACCTTGGTTTTGTTTTCGGTATTCCCTTTTGAAAAGTCGATGGTATGTTTTTGATTTTATTTTTTTTAGGTGCTTGGCTTTTAATTCATTGTGAAACAGTAGGCTCCGAAGCTTTGCAAGCTGCCCTGGGCATTTCTTTACATCTTCAACTGTCACCTTATTTAACTCTAGAATGTCCGCACCATCTTTGTTTTGGAACATTCAACCATGCCTTTGTGGATGTGAACCAATTAGCAAAAGCTTCTCTTAATCAACATGGTAGACTTCAAGGTGAATAAACAAAATCTCAACAATCTTTTTTAAATTTTTCAAAAATCACCATAACCTTATAAAGCCTGTTCCATGAAATGGCCAAACTATGCCAACACATAGTAAGATGAAGCAAAATTTATGCAAAATAATTATGCAATATCTCAAAGTTGCTAGATTAAGGTCTTAGCAAAACATAACTTTGTGTACAATGTCAAACTATAGTTTAAGGTCATAGCAAACTATCACTATGCCTATAGTGTAAAGGAAATTTCAAAATTTCCAGTTTAAGGTCATAGAGGACCATCATGGTGCCTACAATGTAAAGCCTTGAGTCAACCCCAAAGGCTTAAAATGAGGGGTTAAATCAAATATTTAAAAAAAAATTCTTTTAGGACATCTTTGTTCTACGCTACATGCAACATGGGATGTTCCATGTTATGCATGGAACATGGGATGTTCCACGTTATGCACGGGACATCGGACACCCCTGAAAAAGTGACATGTCATGTAACCCTCAATAGTATAAATAGGGGTTTACCCATGGTAAACTTGTCATTCTCACCACCCAGTCTAGAGCGTAGCACAGTCCAAAGAATAGAATGTAGCACTTGCAAAGCATAACCACCAACAAGCTAGAGCTTGACAACAAGATAATGGCATGCAGAAGTGAACAAAGACATCAAGGCCTTGCAAATGTGGATGAAGGGAAGCACACCCTACAACATCTCCCTAGAGCGCATATTGAAGAGCAGCAAGAGGCACTGTCTGCTCAGTAGGCTACTACACTGCCTTTGTTTGTGTTGCATTTTTTTTTGAAATGGGGGCAATCTATTGAGTAGGACTACTGTGGCCACCATCTACACTATGACTAGCACACCCTAGTTATGACTGCTATAGGCACTATGTTGTGGTTGCTGCCATTATGGCCACAGTCGTCATCACAGTCACTACACTATGAACATTGTCACTGCCATTGTGGCTATTGACAAGGCTATTACACCATGCCTATAGCTGCCATTACTGCGGCCAAGTGCAATGTGCCATTTTCTTCCTTTCCCTCTTGTTTTGCATAATGAGGGTTTGAAGCATCCTGTGTAGCATAACGCGTGTGGAGAGGGCTTTTTTCTTACTGCGTGTTTGTGTGATGGATATTTCATGTTCCACACAGTGGAATAGGACAAGGGATTTGCAAGTGTTCTATGTTTTCCCTCAGGCCGTGTTGTCCCTAATAGCGTAATTGATAGGCTAAAAATGTTTACCTACTTGCGTCACTATGCTTTCTATTAGCATGACACTTGTTACGCTACACGAGACGTAGTCGCTATGCTATGCGAGACATAGTCGCTATGTTGTGTAGGGTGTAGGCATAGCAACTATGCTATGCAAAACATAGCTACTATGCTACGCATAGGATTCCATTGCTACACTATGCATAATGCTATATTCATTGTGCTATATACAAAAAGTCATAAAAATAGGGCGAATACTTAGAAAAATTTTGGTTTGATTAATGGTCCTACGATTGTCATGTTCTATACAAGATTGCTATGCTTTTTAGAAGATTTCTAAGCTACATAGAAGTGTATCCAATACTTAGAGAGATTTTTTAAAATTTCTTTCTTTCAAAAATTTTCCTTATTGTGAACTAGAGTTTTTGTTGTGAAATGCAGGGTTATGCTGAAACCAATCTTGATTGTGGTTGAGTTGGTAGGGATTTTATGTTACATAAGTGCCCCTATGCCTAATGTTCCCCCACCACATGCATGAGTAGGGATCCAAGCAATCTAGTTCCGAGAAGGTGTGTAGGAATTCTTAGAATTCCTACTTCGTCACTTCAGTGTAATGGTATGGTTGCACTTGTCAGCTAAAACAGCAGGCGTTATGATCAAAACATTATTACCTAGGGTGAACCAAGGTATCCTAAGATTCATGATAGATGGGTCTACTAAAGGGGAAAAGGGAAGGGGCTCAAGTCAATGTCTAAAAGGCTTAAGACTCTTATCTTGGATTTGGGTGATGCCAGAGTTCAAGTGTTATCATAAATATAACATGTTATTCATTGCTCGTGATATGGGCATATTTTTTCAAAACCCACCTGGAACCGTCCACTATGCTAGTAGGTGAGTCCTGTAATGACAGAAAATGTCGATCGCTGGAAACACCAAATGAATTTCAATGTACACAGTTTTAACCCTAGATCCGTAGAGGGCCATACTGGAAAAAAATGAATCTGTGGTGTCCTCAATGGTCTTGTTGATCAGACAGGAACTTACTTAATCAGTAAATTTTGTAATGATCAAATCACGAGGTAACGACTTCAATGGAAAGGTATAATATTGATTAACGAGAAAACAAGATTAGCCCCAAGATTGGATCTTAAAGATGGCAATAATGATATAAATGATGTAATATGTTTGTGAAAATCAATATAAACAAAATGCAAAGAATTATGTTTTGGAAAATGTGCAATCATGAGGCTTGAGATTTAACTTATGGACAAATGAATTGAATACAATGATAGCAGGCAAACTTCAGTTTAGAAGAAGTGCATGCTAAGAACAAGGAGTTATTTCAGAGATGGAACAAGCAAAATTTAACCTACCTTGGTCTATCTGATCCGGGCACAAGGGAGTCAGATTCGAAGCAAAATGTCTGCTAATTTTGAATCTTTGACCACAAGACTTCTCTTTCTCATCGTCCATGTCCTTTTGATTACTGCTTCTCGCTTGTTCTCTCGCCAATATTTTTGCTAAAAATGCTAAGACTTGCCAATAACTGCCAAACTCAATTTTTTGTTGTCAACCAAAAATTGCCCCTTTTTGATCGTTGTCAACTGGGGTATTTATAAGATTAGGGTTAGGACAATAACACAGTTTAAATGATGCATGTCCCAGTCCAACAAAATATCGTTGACCTGATATGCCATAGCCAAAGCCTGTAGCGTTACGTTGCACTATGCTCTAGAGCGTAGTATGGCGTAATTTACCTTTCTCTTTAGTGTTGTAGGATTTTCAGAGCTTTGGTAATAGACTATCCTGTGGTTATGCTAGAATACACTAAGGAGAATATCATAGCGTAAGGACCACTAACGCTTGAATTTTTCCACCTCCACCATTGCAATAAAATCAACTCTATTTTCATAGTGCTTCGTTACACTAAATTACACAGTATAGCGTAATGTGGCATAATATGCCAAAAGTTAAGATTTCTGGAACATGAATTACTAGCAAAATTGAAGTGTTGCCACCGTGGACCCCTTGTCCCATTCTCTCTACTGGACTATGCTACGCTGTAGGAATCTTTTGCTTAGGCTTTGAGACTTTGCTGAATCATTGAGTTTTCAAAATTCCCGGTGTTTCAATGTCCCCTCTTTGTTGAGGTTTGAAGGGCCTGCCCGAGAGATGTCGAAAAAGAATATGAAACACCACAAAATTAAAGACACCAACATTGTTTTTCGAAGGTCGCTTAGATGTTGCTTTGTCAAAGCTGGAAGTACTTAGGTTGGGAGTGTGAGGAGCAGAGGAGGGAATTTATAGTCATGAGGGAGGGACGTTCGGGGAAGACTCAAGCATGAGCAGGATATTTTGCAATAATGTTGTTAGATAACTCCTTGCAGGTGTTTGCCTGGGAGGTTATGCTACTACTGTATTGTGGGTGTGGGGCTTGCCTGGATGAGCTGTGTTACATCCATATGGCCTGGATGAGTTGTGTTTCATCCATTTTACCTAGCTTTAACCTTTTCTTTTTGAATGCAGATGCATTTGTGTGGTATTTTAAACTATCTTCAGATGTATTCCATGAGGTGAGTTGCGTTACATCGGTTAATGAACATGGCGGTTAGCAGGTGCGAAAGTCTTCTTGCATGCTTATGTTCTCCACAAACAAGAGGAGAAGGAAAGGGGAAAGGAGAAAGTAAGGATAGGGTGTTAGGAAGGGAAGGAGAAGGTATGTTCCACACTCCTGAGTAGCCAGGCTAGTCTGAGCGGCCACCTCAAAACACTGTGATGCCTCAGCCTCTTGGTGAATGCATATTTTACACAATGCTATCATAGCAAGTAACCTACAAAACATAACAAAGAACAAGGAATAAAGAAATCATCCTAATCGTTGGGGAGGCTATTGAAACAAGTGCCATCAGAAGTGAAAAGGAGAGCACAGGCCATAGAGAAGGAATCATAGCAAGAAGAAAGGATCCTTCTATTGATGTTGCAGCTTAAGAATTTAACATCGACAGGTAGATTCATCTTATCCATCTAACTAGGCAAAGAACTAGTCAGATGAATCTATGAGGCCAGAGTCTATTGGCAACAATAGCTGGAGGCAACCAAGAATATGGGTGACCATAGTTTCTTTGGAGCCCCAATTGGTGAAGCTGACCCTAGGAGTTGAAACTACAAAGTGGTCGTCGTAGCGGCATCTCCGAGGGGTCAGTAGTATGCCTTTTGGCATATCCGAGGAATCAGTAGGATGCCAAGGGTAGTAGTGTTGCGTCTCTTCCAACACTCTACCCATTCTATCTAGCAAGGATGCTATGCAAGAATGATCAAGCTTTCTTGTTTCATGGACAACCTATTGGCAGCTTCTAGTTTTAAGTCTTGGTAGACCGTTGTTGCTGGTTTTAAGTCCCAATAGACCATGGTCCTAGTTTTAATACTGGGCAAATTGAAGGGCGCTAGTTTTACGTCGTAGCAGATGGCAAAAAAACTAGTTTATGGTCCTAGTAGACCATGTTGTGGGTGTCAGTTTTTTGTCATGACCCAGGGAAAATTCTATGCTTGTTTAACGTCTCAGCAAATGGATGCTTACCTTGCCAGTTTCACATTGTGGTGGATGGTTGAGAACTTTGCCAGTTTAAAGTCATGGCAGACACATGCAGGAAATGCCAGTTTTACGTCATAGCAGACACGTACAACATTGCTAGTTTTACATCATAGTGGACGTTTGTTACCTCAAGTTCGATTCAACGTCTAAATGTGATACTGCTTTAGGTACGTATGGTTTACCAGGTTTGGTAGTTCATTGCCGTCAATATCAACTAACCTGAATGCTCCGTTGTCATATGCGTTGACGATAAAAAAAGGACCTTCCCATCTTGTAGAGAATTTGCTTACTGGTTTACAAACAGCCTTAAGAACTAAGTCTCCTTTCTTTATCAGTCATTGATGCAGGTTGTGATGATGCTTCAGTTTTTGCCTGTCTTGATATGTTTCAATGGTGTCGAGTGTCTAGATGTGTTTCTCCTCTACTAAGTCTAAATCGATGATCCTGGACTCGTCGTGTTGAGTCTCATTTATAACCGTGGAGAGGACCATCTACAGTGATGGAACTTGTAGCTCTAGGGACAACATCACTTTAGATCCATAGACTAGGTTGTAGGGTGTCCTACCGGTAGCTATTCTGCATGTCGTACGATAGGCCCATAACACATAGAGGATTTTATCATGCCATCATTTTTTGTTGCTGCTGAGCATCTTTTTAAGTAAATTGATGACCACCTTGTTTGTTGCCTTTGCTTGACCATTTTCCTGTGGGTAATAGGGTCAGGAGAAAGATTGCCTAATGCCAAGGTTATTGTAGAAAGATTTGGTTTTGGCACTACTAAATTGTGGCACATTGTAAGTCACAATAGTCATGGGAAGTACAAACCTGGTTACTATATTGTCCTAGATAAATTGGAAAACCTATTAAGATGTGATCTTTCATAGGGGAATAGCCTCGACCCACTTCGTGAAGTACTTGGTGGTGTTGATAATGAAGCTATGTCCTACAAAAGATTTAGACGTGATGGGGCTATGATGTCTAGTCCCCATTGCTGGAATGGCCAAGTGATTTATGTAGTATGTGATTCAGTTGGTGACACATGTATTACATTTATGTAACGTTGGCATGTGTCACATGTCTTAACCTTGGTAAGGTAGTCTCGCTCCATGTGGGGCCAGTAATACCCTAAGCATCTGATTTTGGCAAACATGTCTCATGGGGCTATGTGTCCTCTACATAATCCTTCATGGACTTCGCTAACTATCTTTTGGGCTTGGTTGTTATTAACATAGGTTAGCAGTAGCCCATCAAAAGAGTGTCTACATAAGGTACTATCTCTGATGATGCGGACTGCATCCTTTTATGCAGGTGTTAACTCGTGTGGTGGTTTGCCATACAGTAGGTAGGTTTTAATGTTGTCGTACCATTCTGGTGTTCCTCCTGTGCTTAGTGATGAGATTTGCACCGCTTGAATGACGGGGTCTATACATTCCATCATTAAAGTGGGCAAGGTGGTAAACAAATGTGGTGGCACATGTAAAGCTAGCATGGCTAATGCATCAGCTACTGTGTTCTCATTACGCAGCACGTGTTGGATGTTAGTCATCGTGAACTATTTTAGAAGATCTTTAGCCATATTGCAGTAGGGCTGCAGATGTGCACCTTTGTAGGTGTAGACCCCTATGATTTGATCGATAACGAGCATTGAATCGCCTTGGATTGCTAGGTGTTGAACGTTAAGTCCCTTAGCTATTAACAATCCCCTGAGGAGCCCCTCGTACTCCACCACGATGTTTTTATACAGGAAAACTCTAGGCGGTAAGCCAATGGGTGAACCTCCTCATGGGAGAGCATAATGATGGTGGCAGTACTGCCACCTTTAATAGTCAAAGCTCCATAGAAGTATAATGTTGCTTTGAGGCCTGTCGATACAGGGCTTAATCTATGTACATATTCTTCAGGAAATTTTGTCTCTATTGTAGCTTGACTGTTGATAGGTGATGTTGCAATTTGGTCAGCTATCACTTGACCCTTCATGGAAGATTGGCCAAGATAATGTAAGTCAAATTCGGCGATGATGGCTTTCCAGCGGGCTATCCTACTACTCTCATATAGATTATTTGTGATGGCCCGCAGAATGTTGTTCTTGCAAATTATATTGACCTAGCTATGGAAAAGATAGTATCTACATTTCTTAAGTGCAAAGACCAATGCCAAATAGTTACGCTCTACTTCATTGTACCTTGTTTCATATGCAAACAGAGCATGACTTAGATAGTAGATAGGGACTTCTAACCTATCGTCCCTTTTTTGGCACAACAATGCAGCTATAGACACGTCTAAACTTGCCAGGTAAATGTAGAAAAGCTGATCCCTTTGTGGCGGGAAAACCGTTGGTAAGTGTAACAACTCTTTCTTTAGATTGTTAAATGCACGTTGGCAGTCATTGGTCCATTTGAAGTTAACACCCTTCTTGAACAAATGCTACAAAGGATGTAGTTTGTCTATTAATTTCAAAATGAACCGCCTAATAAATTGCAATCTACCCTGAAACCCACGTAGTTCTTTGAGGTTTGTAGGTGATGCAAGGTTAATGATTAACTCTGTATGCTAGTCTCTGATACCACAAACCCCAACATGCATCCAATTTTGACTCCGAACATGCATTTTCTCATGTTGAGTCTTAGGTCATGCTTGAGACATCATTTAAGGATTAACTCTAAGTCTTCTGGGTGATCATTGGATTTCTTAGATTTGATAGCTATGTTGTCTACGTAGTCGTTCAGTTGCTCCAAGAGGTAATCGCTAAAGGTATATGTCATGGCACATTCATAAGTTACCCCAGTGTTTATTAAACCGAAAGGCATCATGGTGTAATAGAAAGTTCCCCAGGGTGTCATGAATGTTGTGGTCAATTGATGCTCTAGGTTGATATGGATTTGATTATAGCCTGAAAACCCATCCATGAAAGATAGTAACGCATGTCCAGCTAAAGTATCGATAAGTTGGTCGATACCTGGTAACAGGAAGTTGTCTTTAACTATTGCCTTGTTTAGGTCATCGAGGTCGATGCAGACATGTCTTCCTCCCATTTTCTTACAGAAAACTACGATATTTGACACCCAGTCTAATTAATTAACTACTCAAATAAAACCAACCTGGTATAGTTTAGTGATTTCATCACATACTGCTAACACGATTTCGTGCTTGATCTTTTCAGCTTTCTGTTTAACTACTTTGACATGCGGGTCTAAAACTATGTTGTGCTGTATTAGTCTCAGGTCTAAACCTGGCATGCCTTCATATGACCATGCGAATATGGAAACATTATTCTGGAGCACTCGAGATATGTCACCCTATGTTTGTTGGTGAAGAAGGAAGCTAACTTTCAAGTTTTTCTTTCTCTATTGCACATAACCATAGAGACATCAGTGAGGGAATCCTCGATTACATCACCAGCCTCCAGGTCTAGGGTGTGGGCCAAATGTTTTGGCTAGTCTGGGGATACTTCCAAGGTTGCTATGGTTATGTCACAAAGGGAAAGATTAGTTCTAATCAATGGAATGTTGGTGTGTCTAATAATTTCACCATATGGGCTTGGTAGGGTGAGGGGTGCAAGTAAAGCAACATCCATTTGCGAATTGACCTGCAAAATCATAAAGAGCAAAAGTTTTCATATTGTTTTTGTCAACTTGGTGGAATGATAGAAGGATTTTTTTTTGGTGATGTGTGTTAAAGAGGTTGTCAGTTTAAGGTCTTAGCGGACCATTTCGATATGCACAGTTTGTGAGAAAACAGTAAGCCCAATTTCCTAGGCATTAGCATAATATTTTTTGTAGACTATGATGAAAGTTGTAACGTGGTGTGTCTAGTGTGTCAAAATAGATAATTTAGAATTTTATGTAAAATGTAGTTAATGCAACTGGAGTATGAGATGATAAGCTACACATTAGTTTAATGTTGGACCGCAATCTATACGATATCTTCGAGATTAATGTTGCAATCTTCACGCTTCGTGCCACACTAACATACCTAAGTTTCGGGAAAGTTTCACATTGATCGGCCATGGAAGTAGTTAAATTTTAACTATTTCATTTATAAGTCAATGGTTTGTCCTCAGAGCAGAGTATAGACATCACGAGTTTGAATTAGGTTGTAGCCGAAGGCAAGCAAAAGAAAGGCGTCAACAGAAGACTTTGCGAAGGTTGTTTAGTTGTAACCATGGCACCGAAGACCAAAGGCAAACATGCCAAATTGGTGAATATTGATGAAGTGCAAGAGCGTTTGGAGTGGATTTCAAAGGCTTGGGTTGAAACTCGAGAGGTTACTCCACTCGCCCAGTAGGTTTCTTTCTTTACCCTTCCTGGTTGATTATTATTTTCATTGTTGTGGCATTGTAATTGTGATTATGGCTAGAATGTGGGCATTAAAACCTATTTGCATGGGTTAAGCTATTATGGTTTGTAATACTACTCTTATCACTATTGTCAAACATAGACCCTGCACTGTCACAAGGGTTTGGGTGATCTCAGATGACGTTGTGCAAATGGAATGCATAATTGAAAATGTCTAGGCATTGTACCTTTATGTAGTGTAAATAGGATCTCATTGTTTTGCCCATAATGGTTGCATGTTATGTTGAGGGAATATGCGGTGTTACCTTTATCGCCATTTTCAAGAATAGACCTTGCACCGTCGCAAGGGTTTGAGCAATTTTGGTAATACATTTCTATCGTAACTAGCGATTTTCTAGGAATCAAGGTAACAAAAACCCTAATATTGTGTAATATATTTTTTATGAGCCTCTTTTTGATTTTTTTTGCTTTCACATCGTTAGTATATTTATGTTGCTATTCCTAATGATGGTGTGCTTCATTATAAAGGATTACACTAAAGCCCATCCTGATCATCTTGGACATTGTGGGCATCCTATGCTATTTACATGTCCTCATTGCTAATGCTCTTCCTCCTCATGCTCATGTAAAGGAGGAGGTGGTTTGGTTCTAAAGAGGTGCATGGGAGGTTTTGCAGTTTCTATTACGTAATTTTAACATAATCATTTGTTTGCATCTACTGGCCAAGATGGTTGCCATCATTCTGGAGACACTACATGTTGGATCAACGTAGAGCATCTTGACATTTCTAGTGGACAGTTTAGTTGAAACCATGTAGGTGCAACACCATGAACAGACTGCCAAGGGCTTGAGGCATTTATCTGGGATCTGGAAGATGCTCAGGTTTGATTGTTATCATGCCTATAACACTCTATTCATGGCTCATCATATTACAACCTATTTTTAGAATCCACCTAGCATCATGTATTATGCAAGCAGGTAAGTATTTCCATGTCCTTATGATGTGCTAACTATTGTTTGAATTTATGTCAAGTATAAACAGTTTTCTACATTTTGTGGTGTAGGTTTTTCATCAATGAGTAGTGTCTCCAAGGTGATACAGATATGTTATCTATGGCTGAAGTGGCCATAAACGTGTTCACTTCTATTAGTAATGTTCCTGCTGGTGTTATGGGGCAACTGGAATTTGAAATCCCACATTAACCTACCCGCCATGTCCAATTTTTTGCCAAATGTGAAAGACTCAGATGGTTGAATAAGGAGTGGACTTTAAAGCATCCTATCACTGTTGCAGATGTGCAAGAGAAAATCCCACCATTTCCTTTGCCCTTTAGATGTGATGAATTATGCTATGATTGTTCATTGTGAAATCTTACAGAACATAGTTGTTTTATTTTTGCTACATTTCCTAAATTGTTATTTTATGTTTGCAGTTAGGGAATCAAGAGAAGTCATAGTTATGACCTTCGGGCGTGAAGCAAGAAGTCTCTTCTTTTGCTATGACGATATAAAAGAAGCATAACATTGGCATAGCCATAGTGCGGTCCCAGTTGTCATGACCAATAACCTTCGGGAAGCTGTCCTGATGGAACTGTTTCTAGCTGTAACCCCCAATGCTACTGCGTTAGAAATGTTAACTCTGGTTAACTCCTTCAGTGAAGAAGCTGAGAATCTTTACATGTGTGTGCGTAACGTGCATGTAAGTTTTGACATTAATGCTTAACTATTTGTTGACTTTTTTGACATTCCCTCCAATGGCCCACTGAAAGAAGAAAAATCAAAAAGGAGTTTTTAGCATCAAAAGGAGATAGAGGAGTGGCTAGGGGTTAAAAAGGAACTGAAAGGCATCCTTGCTGAGAAAATCTAGCTAGAGGTGGCACATACCATTTGCCCCCCCTTTCGAGCCCACACCTTCCCCAAGTTACTCTCCCAAGGAAAAATCCTTACCATAGAGCAGACTCAGATCATGTGGGAGGTTATGAAGGAGGGAACATGGTATAATTCGGCTAGTTATTTCGCTGAAGGCTTGCTTGCTGAAATGGTCAAGCTTCGCCAGAAGCTTGAGTTCCGTTTTAATATGCATTTTGCCTTCTTTATAGCCTACTTTTGGCATTTTGTGGAATTCTTGGTGGTTCATAGGGATGGATTTTGGGTGTAGCAAGACCATAACTAGGTTTCCAAACCATGGATTTCCTAGGTTTTCTTCACAACCTAGTCGCAAGATCCCCCTGAGGGTATCGGGGATTCACTTTCACTTACGACTAAGACTCTAGTGGTTCCTCCTGCGCGAGGCCAAGACAATGTGGGTGGGGTTCTCCCTTCTTACACCGGTAGTGTGTCAAGGGGGAAATGCTTGGCTGAGGAAATAGTGACTTCATCAATTTAGCAGAAGAGGCAACGTTTGGTCGTGAAGTCTCCTAGTCTGACTAACTCAAGGGGAAAGACACTGCGAATTAAATTTCACAGGAATGATCCCCCAACTGGTAAGTAAAAAGATGCATAATTAGTTGATATATGTATTACGCTTCGTATAGATGTCATGGCATCACGTATCATTTGTAAATGTTACGGCTAATCGTGTTGTTTGGCTTACAAAGGTAAAGATGTAAAGAAGTTGACCCCTAAAATAGGGACTATGATTATATGGTGAGGAGAAGGCGGCCCAGTTTTGGAAGAGGAGGCTCCTATTAGTAATGTAGGTGGTGCACAAGTTCTTATGCCCAAAGCAGAGATGGAAGCCAAGGATGTCGACATCCTTTCAGATGAACCAAGCAAAGGCAAGCAGTTTGTCACTAGTGAGTTTGACCTTTCATCAAGGAGTAAACCTCACACTATTACCCTTGAGGGTTTTGTTGAGTTAAGTTTTGTAACTTCTCAATTTCCTTTATGTTTAACTTATTTTATTTACGTAGTATGTAACGAGGACGTGCTTTTCTCAGTAACACCAACTAATCCTTGGGGCAAGTTTCCTGACAAATTCATGTTTATGGAAGGCATCATGAATGATATGAGTAGTCGCTTAGAGCAAGTGAATCCTAAAATTGGTATGTCACTATCATTATGCAGGAATTGTTATCATTGTGACATTGCATTAGTTTGTTGCATTTGACTATTATTTTCATTTTATAGGACCTTGCCTCAGATGGGATCCTACAGAGCCCGTTGACTTGCACACTACCTCTGAATCCTCAATGGAGATGATCGAAGTGCCACGTAACATTTATGATGAAATTTTTAAATGTGTGTTATGCTCGACCTGCTCCTTATGGGAGTGTCAAAACTCAATGAGGCTCTTGGGAAGAGGCTACAGAAAATGGAAAAGGAGAAGATGGCCCTAAATCATAGGGTTGAGGACTTGACATCTCGAAACTAATTTCTGCAAGCCCGGGAGAACAATGATGGGGATTGGCGAACAACTGTCATTGATTATGCACATTATTGGATGGTCATCAGAAACAGTGTCTAAGCTAGCCATCAACTCATTGAGCAATGGATGAAAATGGATCTCCTAGCCCAAAAAAACCAATACTAGAAGGACTTCAACGCAAGAGTCCAAGCATGGGAGCAGGCACAAAAGAACCATAAACATGTATATAAGCAAGAGAGTATCGTCTACCATCAATACTATAAGGATTCCACTATTCAAGTGTGCTCTCTCCGGCTATTCCTCGATGTCATCGGTGATTCCGAAGCATATGAAAAGTTTCAGGAGCAAGTGACAGTAAGCGCCTTCCTAGAGAGAGATATAACTCTCCCTAGTGGGGAAAATACTGTTCCTTCCTTCTTCCCTGAACCACCCTGATGGACTCCAATGGAAAAGGGAAAGGTTAAGGCTAGGACTAATCTAGGAGATGGAGTTTGGTCTAAGCTCATTAAGGACAAGATCATGCAACGTCTGTGGGTTGGCTTGGAACAAATTCCTTTTGCAACTAACACAGGGCGATCACAAGTAAGTCGTAGGACTATTGCATTCTTGTTATGTGTAGTTCGGGTGGCAATGCTAGCGTGCGTGTCATGTCAAATTGTAGGGTGGGAATCAGGAGGATCCTCATGAGGATGCACGTAATGGAAGTGATGATCCTCATAAAGAGGGTCTTCATGAGGAGGAGCGTAATGGAAATGATGGTCCTCATGAAGAGGATCTTCATGAGGAGTAGCGTATTGAAGATGATCAAACTCATGGTGAGAAACCCCGTGAGGAAGAGTCTCGTAGAGAGGACCACCCCCATGAAGAGACACCACACGAAGAAGGTCCCTATGAGGATGATCTTCGTGAGGCAGGGGTGGAACTGCATGAGACAGGTGGAAGTGGTGACAAAGACAATATGTGATGTGGCTATATTGGCCAACATTTTATTATAATGAAATAGAGTGAAAGACAATGTTCTTTGATCCATGTGAAATGGAGTAGAGATTCAAGTTTTTATGAAGTGAAGCATATTACTAGAAGGATCATACCTTTTAGGCCATAGTGGGCCGCAAATAGTTTAAGGCCATTTTAGGATGTTGTTAGTAAGCGTAAAGCGTAAAAAAAATTGCTAGTTTTAGGCCATAGTGGGTCGTAAATAGTTTAAGGTCATTTCTGTCCATTGTCAATACGAACGTAGGTGAAGTTGCTAGTTTTAGGCCATAGCGGGCCGTAAAGTAGTTTAAGGACATTTTGGGCCATTGTCAATAAGCGTAAGGTGTAATCATAATAATGCAGCAGGAAAGAACGTAAACTGTGTAACTATAAACAACTTGGACTAATATAATGTGTCAAAGCAACATGTTTTTCTACTAGCTCTGTACCTGTTTCTTAATTGTTTTTAGTTTTGGTAATGCATATGAATGAGGAGGCTTATTACTCCTTTTCTATGTGCCACCATCTTCCCCTTGGAAAGGTAGTTTGGCCCAAATCAAGCTGCCATTAGCCACTATTTTGGCTTGTTCAAGTATTGGGATAGGTAGCTAATCTTTGAGGATTTCAATCTCTGATCCCTATTCTATTTCTACATTATTAACGGCTTGAGGGATTATCTTATCACCATGGATGATCGCTTCTCCTCCTACGTAGGGTAAGTAGATCTCTTTATGAATGGGTGATGAAACTGCCCTTAGTTGAGCCAACCAGGATCTTCCCAAAATTAGGTTGAAGCCAAGCATCTCCTCGACAATGATGAAAACTATGTCTATGGGGAATTGGTCTCCCGCTACAAATTTGATGTGTGCCGTTCCCTTGACTTGCACTCATGCCCCATTAAATGACTTCAAACATGACATTGTCATGCGATTGATTTGGTTGATCAAACCTAGTTTATCAACTATAGGGTATGGAATGATATTGGCAATTGCCCCATCATCTACGTGTACCCTCCAAATTTGATATTGACCAACCTGGATAGTGATGAACATGGGTTCTGTTGTCACTTGATCTTTCTCTAGGTCATCCTTAATGGATTTGTCATGAAAAGTCAATAGGGAGGGCCATGTCTATTTAGTAGTGAGGGGAAGCATAATCGAATGGATTGCTTCTTCATCCACTGGCAAGCTTTCATCCATAGGTAAGGATGTTAGTACGCGAACCATGGCCTCACGATCCTTTTGTGATGTCATCAACAAGTCATAGAGGCTCAATGTTGTATTTTTTTGTTTCAAAGATTATTTAACTTGTGTAAAAGTGTTAAGGAGATCGCACCCATGATCTGGCTATTTATCACCCTTTTCTTCTTCCATTTATCCCAAGAGACGAATCTCTCAGGGGAGCATGACCTGTAGTTAAGGGTTTTGTCCTCTAGGGCTGGGAGAAGATGGCTACATCTATGCAACATCATCATTTTCAAGGGAAGAAGGAGTCGAGTGTGCCAAGGTGAGAGGTGTAGCTTTAGGGAACCCCAAGGTAAGGTGATCCTTGGTTACTTTGTCTGCCGCACGATCCTCTCCTCTCATTGTAGGTTGAGGTCAGGGCATCGACTTAAAAATTTACCATTGTATAGCAGGAGCATGTGATGGCTTCAACACCCTAATGACAAAGGGTGCGCTAGGTGTGAGCACGGGCTGGGTCACGGTTTTACTGATGATGGGCTATGGAACTGAGGTGGGAAATAGGACTTGGAGGACAAAAGGTCGTTGCTGAGCCATACCAGTTGATGTTGATGGGTTTGCTGTCTGGGATGAGCGAGGAGGTACATGTAGCACAAAGGGTTGCTTTGGCTATGACTCACTAGCACCTTCTATACCCACCACAATGATAGTGTACCCTGCGTTATTTGTGTTTAACGGGTCCTGGTAGACATGCATGGATTGGTTATCTTGGTAGACCGAACTACTACTATTTACAACCAATTTACCTTGATTAATCATGCATTGAATGCCATCTTTCAGTGCCTAGCAATAATCTTTGTCATGACCACATAATTGGTGGTAGTCACAGAAACGGTCCAGCCTAAATTATTTAGGCACTGGCGGTTCGTTTGGCAGGGCCAAGGAGGGGTTCTTAAGCAGCTCACAATGTCTTCTATGGCATTTTAGAGCTTCCTTGGACACCTTCTTATGTTGAATATGGCCAGTTCCTAATAGTTTCTGTAGAAGTTCTAAAGGTCTTACAGGCAGAGCCGTGTACTTTGAGTGGTCTTTATGCTCAAAATTAGGTTTTGGCTATGTAGATGCCTTAGGGGCTGATGTAGTTTCATGGTTGGAACTATTTGAGCTAGTCGTTGGCTCAACGGGCGTCGTAGATATCTTTTTGTTGTGATTTTCATTCTTATTCCCTTCAGCTATAGCCACTACCATTGTTGTTGCAACCTTGCTCTTATCTTTACCTTTTTTATGAGAATTTTTGTAGACCACATACGTTGGGTCCTTGCTAGCCTCTACCATGTCTTGAATGCTCTTATTCTGAGCGAAGACTTGGCTCAGGGTGCGGGAAGCGAGATAATACAGTTTAGACTTGATAAAGTAATTAACTGACCCCTTGAAGATTGCCAAAAATTGAGCCTCTGTGATGGGTTCATAGATTCTGTTCAAGGTGGTGCTCCATCACTGTATAAACTTTTGGACTAACTCGAGTAGCTCTTGCTTGACTCCCATGAGCTGATCCAGCATGACTCCTAGTTTCAAGTTTTATCTAAAATAGGTCACGATCTAAGTCAATAGCTCTTCTAGGGTTGAGATAGAAGAGCGTGGGAGTGCTCGATACCAATCTAAAGCTTTACCCGTTAGTGACATAGCAAAGACATGGATAATGGTATGTGGCCATTGTTGCAATAACAATAACTTTGACCTAAAGGTGACGAGATGGGCGTTGGGATCATCTTCTTCATTGTATTTTGTAAAATGGTGGAGTGGCATCCCAGGCGGCAATGACAAAATAGGAACCGTTGGACTAATAGGGTCATCATGGTAGAAATCCATGACCTGTATTGTGTTAGAACTAGCATCCTTGACACATTTAACCTCCTCAGTAAGGGTAAAAATAAGTTGAAAGGCTTGATCTAGACCCGCGGATGAAGAGGTCATTTGTGGAATGGCGGGAGGAACCACGCTGGGTGGCGGAATAGGGGCAACAATTTGGCCAACATGCGATGCTATTAGGACTGTCCTTGCAGACGATGTCGCCTATGGCATCCACCACCTAGTAGGTGGTGTGGATGGGGCAACCATCGTTGATTGCGCCATGGGCAACACTATCTACATGGCTGAGGGCACAGACAATGATCCTGTAGCAACGTTTAGCACATGCGGGACCTGGTGTTGATGATGAGTTAGATGGGACATCTACGTAGGATGTGCGATGAAGCACAACGTATTTGGAATCCACCTCGCTATAGTGGTGGATCCTGTCATGTGAGCTGGGATGAATGCAGTCATCATGTGTAATTGCAAAGTAGGAATTGCATGTACATATGGTGACATAGGAGCAGGTATATGGTGAGATGGATTAGTTAACTGTATTTGATATGGAATGGTTTGTGTTTGGAGACCACCTGGGAAGGTAGCCGAAGAGACAAAATGTGGTTGAGGCGAGTGCGGGACTCAGTTAACATCAGGTAATGTCATGGGCATGCTAGCCATGAACAACGGGTGTACACATGACGCCATAAAGGGAGGGGCCATAGCAAAGTTAGCATGACTGCCTCATTTGGATTGGGAGTCTAGATCCTCCTACCCATCATGAAGTGCCTCATTAGGAAACAAATCTTCTTGTTGTTTTGTTGATGCTCTGGCCATCAACATTTGATCTAAGATCCATTGTTGTTGGTTTGTCAGGGGTATAGTGATGCCAAGTGAAGAAATAAATTCCTTCCCATTGTAGTATATGAACTTGTATTCTTGTTTTTCTTCGAGTTCCTATGGATACATGGGCAAATTTTCCGCAAGCTTACTGCAGAGGAAATTGTAATGTTCCTTGAGCTAAGTGTGTCCCTCAAGTTCTTTGTTTTGGATCCTGAGGGATCTACGTGGTCAAGTCGGACTGGTTGGTAGTTCGGCCACAGGAGGCGTAACTTGTAATGTTCAAGAGTTTTCGAGGTTAGCAGTGTCAATAGCAGTTGTTGATGCAACCATTCTCTTCACAGCTTGAGGGTAATAACAACAAAGATAAGGATTGCAAGGGCAAGAATAAGTTGAAGCAAAAATGGGCTTTCTATCCTACAAGATTCCAGAGGAATCGTCGAAGCGACCGATCTGCACCATGCGATTTCGTAAGCAACCACAGAGATATTATATTTATGTCAATCAAAAATGGGTACAAACAGCTTATAGGACTACCCATGAAATGTGGATCAGAGGTTTAGACCCTCCTTCTAGTGCCAGAAAACTGTAACAATAGAAAACATCGGTTGCTGGAAACACCAAACAAATTTCTGTGTACACAGTTTTAACCCCGGATTTTTGCGAGAGCCATACTAAAAAAAATGAATCTGAGGTGCCTTGAATGGTCTTGTCGATCAGACAGGAACTCACTTAATTAGTAAATTTTGTAATGATCAGATCACGAGGTAATGACTTCAATGGAAAGGTATAATATTGATTAATGAGAAAATGATATTAGCACCAAGATCAGACCTTAAAGATGGCAATAATGATATAAACAATGTAATATGTTTGTGAAAATCAATATAAAAAAAATGCAAAGAATTAATTTTTGGAAAATGTGCGATCACGAGGCCTGAGATTTAACTTATGAATAAATGAATTGAATACAATGATAGAAAGCGGACTTTGGGTTAGACAAAGTACATGCTAAGAACAAGGAGTTATTTCAGAGATGGAATAAGCAAAAGTCAATCTACCTTGTTCTAGCTGATCTAGGTGCAAGGGAGTCTAATTCAAAGCAAAATGTCTGCTAATTTTGAATCTTTGACCACAAGACTTCTCTCTGTCACTGTCTATGTTCTTTTAATTGCCACTTCTCTCTTGTTCTCTCGCAAATTTTTTTGCTAAAAAATGCCAAGAATTGCCAACAACTACCAAAAATAAAATTTTTTTTGTCAACCAAAAATTTCCCCTTTTTGATTGTTGTCAATTGGGGTATTGATAAGATTAGGGTTAGGAGAACAATGCGGTTTAAATGACGCATGTCCCAGGCCCACAAAATATCGTTGACTTGATATGCCATAGCCAAAGCCTGTAGCATTATGTTGTGCTATGCTCTAGAGCATAGTATGGCATAATTTACCTTTTCCTTTAGTGTTGGAGGATTTTTAGAGCTTTGGTAATAGACTGTCCTACGGTTACGCTGCAATATGCTAAGGAGCGTATCGTAGCATAAGGACCACTAACGCTTCAATTTTTCTACCTCCACCATTGTGGAAAAATCAACTCTGTTTGCATAGCGTTGCATTATGCTAAATTATGTAGTATAGCGTAATGAGGTGTAATATGCCAAAATTTAAGATTTTTGGAACATGACTGACTAGAAAAATTGAAGTGTTGCCACCGTGGACCCCTTGTCCCATTCTATCTGCTGGACTACACTGCACTGTAGGAATCTTTTTCTTAGGCTTTGAGACTTTGCTGAATCATCGAGTTTTCAAAATTCCTAATGTTTCAAGTCCTATTAATATGATCAAACATCTTATTTTTTTTGTCTTGTATGATTTGAAATGCTTATTATGTTTTATCAATTGCCATAGTTTTTATTGACAAGGATGGTCTTCATGATAGCGAGGGACATTAGCACTGGCTCAAATGGCCCGTCAAGAGTTTTCCTCCAGTAAGAATGTGCATGCTAGTGTTATAGAGCAACTTGGGACCAATTTTAGAACTTATCCAACAAGTACTCTAAGTTCTACATGAATTGTGAGGAGCTTGGATGGTTGGATGGTGAATAGGCATCCCATCAAATACCCACCGTAGAAGAAGTACTAATACAAATACTTTCATTCCCCACATCATTCACACCAGGTGAGTTATCTTATGTGTTTCTTTTCATGTATTCTTGATTGGTTTTTCTCTCTCCTCTCTTTTTTTTTTGCTAATTTTATTTTTTGTTACTGCAACAATAGCCAAATCTATGGAGGTTACAGTAATTACCTTAGGGTGTAATGAGGCTAACCTCCTCTTTAAGTATGATAATGTTGATGAGTCACAACATTGGTTATGTAGTGCGGCCCCAACTACAATTGTCAGGAAGGTTCAAGAGGATAGGTTCATGAATATCTTTCTAGCTATAAACCCAAATATTCTAGCTGCAAAAATGATTGTGGTTGTCGATTCCTTCACAGAAAATGCCAACCAATTTTGCACACGAGTTCATAACGTGTGAGTGGTGTTTGAAGTCATCGATAGCCTCTTTTCAGATCTCTTCGATGTCCTGTTTAATGGTTTACACATGGGGGAAAAGATGAGTAAGGATGTAAACCATCAAGGAGACATAGAAGAATGGCTAGGAACTAACAAGGATTGCAAGGGAATCTATATGAAAAAGGTTAAGTTGAAGGTAGCCCAATAAATTTACCCTGTCTTCTAGGCTCGTGCTTTTCCCAAGTTGCTCTCCCAAGAAAAAATTCTTAGGGTAAAGCAATCCTAGATTATGAGGAATGTAATGGAAGAGGGGACATGTTACAACTAGGCTAAATATCTTTTAGAAGGCTTACGGGCTGAAATGGTTAGGCTTCGTGGCAAACTTGATACACATTTCCATGTGCACTTTGCCTTTTTCATAGCTTGTTTACGATAGTTTGCCAATTTTTTGGTGGTTTAAGAGAATGGGAGATGGGTGATACAAGATCATACCCAAATATCCAAGCCCTGGATCCACCATATATTTCACACTGTTTGATCTTAGGACCCTCTAGAAGCTATCAGGGAGTCTTTTTCAATTATAACCAAGGATAGGGTGGGACCATCCTTTCATGCATACAACAAATTTGCAGAGGCTCCCCCACCAACACGGGTAATGCAGTAAGGGGAGCACGCCTTCTTGTAGAGACAATAAAGTCAAAGTTGCATATTAAGAAGCCACATCCTGCAAAAGAGCCCTCACATGCAAGCGAAGGAAGGGGCAAAAGGCTATGCATTCAAGTCGAGAATGTGTGTTCTAAGCTCGTTCATGAGTATCCCTTACCTAAATTATTTATTTCCTTCTTTTTTCCTTTTATGGTTGCATATATCTATTAAACTAGTATCCTAATCTTGGCTTCTGCTTGGTAGATGAGGAAGAGGCTTCTACTCCCAAACAAGAGGCCCCTACTTTAGAAGAGGAGGCCCTTGTTACTAAGGAGGAGGCTCCTACTGCAAAGGAAGAGGGCTCCATTGTAGAGGATCCTTTTGTAGACAATGTCCCACAACTTTAGAGACATATGACAACATAGGAAGCTGCTATACTCTTAAGGCAGCTTGAAGAAGAGGGGCTGGATTTTGAGGATGGTGAGTTTGCTAATTTTTTTGATAGTGTGTAGATGGGTGACCCCCTCCGCCCCCCCCCCCCGCCCCCCCNCCCCCCCCCCCCCCCCCCACCCTCATCCTCGGCACTCTCACCCCTGAGGGTTTGCTAGGTAACAACTTTGTAGTTGGTAGTACTTGTACTAAGGGCCTTGAGTTTCATCTACTTTTCACCTAGAGCCATGGGCAAAAGCTCCAGATAAGTTTGCCTTTATGGAAGGTGTAGTAGATGACATGATTGACCATATAAAGCAAATTGACCCTAAGATAGGTGTGCTTGGGCTATGGAATTTTCTTTTTTTGTTGTTCCATCTTTGCTACCATCCCATAACTAACACTTCCCTATTTTTGTTGTAACAGCTTCAGGACTTAAATGGGACCCAAAATAGGTAGTTAAAGTCGAAGCTGTACCTGAACTCCCTCCAGAGGTAATAGAGGTGCCTCATCATATATATGATGAGGTAAGCAGCTATGCGCTGCACTCAACATGATCACTGTGGGAGTGTAGACATGTCAATGAAGATCTCTAGAAATGAGTTCAGAAACTCGAGAAAGAAAAAGCAAATCACGTAGCTGAGCTAGAAGACTTGTGGTCACAGAACGAATTCCTAATGGCTCATGAGAATTTCAATGCAATTGTTGTATAGCTGTAATTGATTAAACCAAATATTAATTAGTCGTAGAAGGCAAAAATAAGGCCACACGCAAAGTAATTGAATAAAGTCTACAAATGGACCTCTTGGCACAAAAGAATCAAGATTGAAAAGATTATAGTGTCAAGGTATATGAATGGGAGTAGGCATAGAAGAATCACAAACATATGTATAAAATAGAACGTTCCACTCATCACCAAAATTACAGAGATGCATCTATAGAATGGTGTGGTCATGAGTTGTTCCTTGATGCAATTGGTGGCAGGCCTATGAAAAATTCATGAAGAATTTAGTGGTTAGTGAATCTCTCAAGAGGGAAATGACCATGCCTTTTGGGGAGACCACCTCTGTTACCTTTTCTCTAGGGCCACCCACATGGACTACTATAGAGAAAGAAAAAATTTTAGCAGGTGTGGATTTGGGAGAAGAAGATTGGACAAATTTAACTAAGGAAGAAATCCTTCGGTGCTTGACATCTGGCCTTGAAAAGATACCACCAGACATGGATGCAGGCCCATCTTCGGTTAGCCTAGTTTTACTTTATTGCAATTTATTTCATGGTAGCCTTATGCATTGCCTCACTCACTCATTGATTTATTATTTCATTCTTAATTCCTACAAGATCCCGTAGAGGATGTAGGACCTAGCAGTGCAGTGGATAAGGACATAGGAGAAGACCCATAGCCTCTTCATTGATATTCTACAATTTTAAAATGTAATCCCCATTGTTGGGCACTATTACAACTCTAAGTGTGGACATAATTTTGGACTATGTATTTTCCTTTTAATGAGAAGTGAGGTGCTTGTTCTATTTTCTTTGCCTAATGTTTTTGTTGATGTACTTAGGTCCCTTGTGGGGCCCCATGCTTTAGTTTAAGGCCATTCTAGGCTTTATAATAGTTTAATGCCATTTCGAGCCATACATGATTTAATCTCAAAGGATGAATTACCAATTTTAGGCCTTGGAGGGTCATGCGATAGTTTAAGGCCATTCTAGGTTGTAAATAGTTTAAGGCCATTTGAGCAGTATAGTTTAAGGCCATTTTGGGTCATGGTTAGTTAACACAAAGAGTGGGCTACCAGTTTTAGGCCTTGGTTGACCGTGTGATAGTTTAAGGTCATTCCTGGCCATGGCTAGTTTAAGGCCATTTTGGGTCGTAGCTAGTTTAAGGCCATTTTGGGCCATGGATAGTTAACTAACACAAAAGGTAAACACAATGAAAAATTAAAACATGTACATACAAAAGTGTTAAAAAATAAAAGAATTAAGTAAATTAGGGCTATGCCCTAATCATGTAATTGTTTCCTAACTCGATGTGAATTAGGTGAGGCGTATGGCCTGGAGGACTTACAATGATATTCCTCTAAGTTATCATTGGCTATTGAAAAAGGAAAATATGCCCATATATTTTGTTTGTGTAGGTCATTAGTTTTGTTGGGCTTATTGGCAGTGCAACATTGGGTTTCAACGTGGAGAGGTGACACATCTTTGGAGATTTCTATTTTCAACCCTTACTCCGTGTTTATGTTGTTTATGGCCCAAGGGGCTACATCATCACTGAAGATTATCACTTCTCTACCTACATAGGGTAGATGGATCTCTTGGTGTATTGGTGAAGAGATAGCCCTTAGTTGGGCTAACCAAGATCTTCCAAAGATAAAATTGAACTTGGGCATCTCTTCTACCACAATGAATTTTGCACTAGTGGGGAACTGATGCCCTAATACAAAGTTGATAGTGACGGTCCCCTTGACCACAATTCATGCCCCGTTGAAGTACTTTAAAAAAGAAGTTTTCATGGGCTTGATTTGATCCACTAGGCCTAGCTTGTCAACAACAGGAAATGGGATGACATTGGTTGTGGCTCCGTCGTCAACGTGCACCCTACGAATCTTGTATTAACCTACACGAATCATTATAAACATAGGGGTAGTGGTTACTTGACCCTTTTTAGAGTTAGCTTTAATAGCTTTGTCATGAAAAGTCAAGTGAGTTTCCTATGTTTCTTTAACCATAGATGGAAGCATAACAGATGAATGGCTCTTTCCTCTATGGGCATGTCTTCTTTAATAGGTCTAGATGCCAACATGTAGATCAAGGCTTTATAGTGTGCCACAAAGATCATTATTAAATCCTAAAAGGTTAATGTTGTATTTTTTTTCAAAGCTTGTTTAACTTGTGTAAGGGTGTCTAGAAAGTCTTACCCAATGCTTTGTAATTTTGTAGTTTTTACTTCCTCCATGTGCCCTGAGAGACAAATTCCTTGAAGAAAAGAGGACTTGGATTTTGGTTGAGAGGTAGGCTTTTGAGCCTTAGTAGTTTCTTATTATGAATGAATTTATATTTTATCTTTAGATTATGGGGCCATGGGAATCGCTGATAAAGGGATGGGCTTAAGGGGGCCTAGCGTAGTATGTTTCCTAGTCATCTTATCCACTAGGTGCTCATCACGTTTTCTTAGGAAAGGATGTTGTGACACAGTTCCAACCACCAAACTCTGGGCATGTGGTGAGTTTGTATGCTTTGGTACCCTTATAAAAAAAGGTGTCTAGGTTGTTGCAACAATGCATTCAGAGGCCTTAACTACAAAAGTTGTGACGAGCCCCTGTGGCAATATCTTAATGAAAAAAGGGCGATGTGGCCTAGGTGACGTTGAAGTTTTAGCACTCTGAGAAGGTGCATGGACTACAAAAATTTTTTATGTATATTCTATACTATCATCAATGCTAATAATATTAATAGTGTAGCCTACATTATTAGTGTTCGATGGGCCTTTGTAAACATTCATTGACTAGTTTTATGGCTAGATAGGACTAGTTTCATCAAAGACCAACTTACCTTGATCAATCATACGTTGAATATCATATTTCAATGCTAAATAGTAGTCTGTGTCATGACCACACAACTGGTGGTAGTTATAGAATCATTTGAGCCTAAAATTTTTAGGTAGGGGAGACTTGTTAGGCATGGCTATAGAGGGGTCTCAAAGAATCTCACAGTACCTCTCGTGATGCTTACAGGTCTCCTCTGAAATTTTCTTATATTGAATGTGCCTAGCACTCAATAGTTGATCCAACAGCTCTAACAGCTTAATCAGAAATGGGGTGTATTTAAAGCAATCCTTACACTCAAAATTTGGCCTTGGCAAAGTTTGTGACGTGGCCATTGATGCTAGAGGTTAGCTAGCTCCCACGTTGCTAGAGCTTGGCATTTTAGTGGTAGCAGTCATGGCCTTAGGCATTTTGGTTGCCTACTTGTTGTTATTGGGCTTATTTTTGTTAGCTATAGTGGCCACAATGGTTGTTGCAACCTTTCCCTTTTCCTTTTCTTTCATTTGATGTGCGTTTTTGTAAGCTACATAAGCTGGGTCTATACTAGCCTCTGCTGCATCTTGTATACTAGCCTCTGCTGCATCTTGTATACTTTTTGTTTGTCCAAAACCCTAACTAAGAGAGTGTGATGCTAAATAATACAACTTAGACTTAATAAATTCATTCATAGCACCCTTGAAAATGGTGAGTAAATGGGCTTCCGCAATTGGTTCACGAATTTCATTTAAGGCAGCACTCTAGTACTGTATGAATTTCTAGACAGATTCTAACGGTTCACATTTGACATTCATAAGTTGGTCTAAGGTGACCTTTGGCTTGATGTTATACTTGAATGAGTGACAAACTGACTTAACAATTCTTCTAATGTTGAAATAGATGTGCAGGGAAGCACACGATACTAGTCTAATGCTTTGCTAGTCAAGGACATGGTGAAAAAACAAATGACTACATGGGGCCAGGGTTATAATAATAAGGACTCAGATATGAAAGTAACTAAGTGGGCATTTGGATCACCCTCTTCATTGTATTTTGTGAACTAGGGAAGTTGCACCCCAAGGGGTAACATAAGCGAAGGAACGAGTAGACTAATCGGGTCATCATGATAAAAGTCCATTACTTGGACTATTTCAAAGGTAGCGGCTTTAAGCCACTTAACTTCATTGGTGAGGGTTTGAATGAGCTAAAAGGCTTGGTCTAGACTTGGGGGTGCTGTAGAAGGTTGTGTGAGTTGAATTGCTAGTGGTATTGCTAGAGTAGTCATGATTGGTGGTGTTGTTGGTGCAGTCGTTGATTGCTAGAGTAGTGATTGATTGGTGTTGTTGGTGTTGTTGGTGGTGCTGTCGAAGCTACTCCCATTGGTGGCGCTATCTCGATGGCCCACAATCTAGTGGGTGGTGTCGCTAGAGCAGCTACCATTGGTGGTGGTGTGGGAATGGTTACCTACCCCATTGCTGAAGTAGCCCATAGCCCCATGGTTGATTGCACCATATGTGAGGCTTGATACATTTGGGGTTGTATATAGTATGACATCTAAGGCATTTGGATAGTAGGAAAGGACATTGCTGCCCACCATGCAGTTGAGGTGGGGGCTACTATTGATGGTGGAATTGGCATAGAAGAGATAATGGAAATATGGCTTATATGTGGTTGTGATGTAGGCATGGTATGTACATATGGTAGCGTAGGCATTACAAATGTTGGCTACGCAACTTGAATAGATTGTGAAGGGATGATAAAGGAAAATGAAGCTAAAGATCCTACATGTTGCTGTGTTGACAGCATTTGGTAGCTACCCACCACCAAGGAAGGTTTGGGCTGTAAAATCATTGTAGCTATTTCCAAAGAGTCAGAGGACTATAACTAGTGTGGATAGAACACAGAAGTGGTCTATGAAGTTGTGGTGTAAAGCAAGCCACCACCTTCAGAATGGGACTCAAATTCCTCTAGCCCATCATGAAGGGGTTCCTCATAGTGAGACATCATGTCTCGCTCTTTTGACCCACTCAGTCGAATATATTGATTCAGTATCCATTAAAACATCTCAATCAGTGGTATGATGGCATTAGAAGTAGGAAGGAACTCCCTTCCATTCCAGTGAATAATTTCAAAGGTACGCTTTTCTTTGAATTCCTAATGGTCCACCAGGATACCTGCTTGGATCCTTGCACATAAGAAGTTATATTTCTCTTCATCATGAGCTGTGCATTTGGGTAATTGATGTTGCAGTCAAAGAGACTACCGTGGTATCCGCGCTAGGCTAGGTGGTTGCTCAGGATCCATCGCATGTTACAAGGGATGAGCTATGCCCAAGCTCAAGGTGATGACTAAGGTGCTAGGTGGGTTCATTTTTTACTATGTCAAAAAGGACATAAGAAGAAAAGATACCTATGAGAAATGGTGAAATATAGTGAATTTTTGGCTAAAACACTTAAATAGATAAGTTGTATAGAAAACAGGCTGAAAACAAAAAAGTTTGGAAATGTTGGAAAAGTAGTGGTTTATGCTACTACACTTACTATGCTAGGTGGGACTATCATGCTGATAGAGTTGTTATGCTATACTTGTTATGCCATACATGTCACACTACATGGAACATAGAGAGCTTGATGCAATACACCATCTTGGGCTTTTTGTCCTGCAGGGTTCCAGGGGAACCATCAACTAGGACCCAACTATACCAACCAAAACATAAAAAACCCTTGTGTTGGCCTATGATCTAGCTACTGTCATAGTAGGTCCACAAGGATGTTACATTTACTCTAGCAAGGAGGTACAAAAGGCACATGGGACTGCCCCTGACGCATAGAAGGAACATGAAGGTTCAAGCTCTCCTTCTAGCACAAAAACCTGTAGTTTTTGAAAGCATCGGTGGCTAGAACATCGATAGGTTGTCAAGTGCATAGCCTTACCCCGAGTCTATTGAAGGGTCATATTGGAAAGGACAAAAGCAGGGCATCCTAAACGGTCTAGTCAATTAGTCAAAGACTTATGTAGTGTCCAATAACCATTTGCGAATAATGATTTTAGAGCATCACATATAGGAGTTTGGAATAAGTAGGAACGCAATATGCATAACAATGAGAGAGTATTAACCTGCATGCATTATAGCAATAGAAATAAATAGGTACACTAACAGTTTAAAGTATGTGCTGTAGCAAAATAAAATAAGAGTGCAAGTGAAGAAATGCACTGCCCCAAGATTGGGGAACGTGACTTTTGATTGAATGATGTGTACAATTGGCGTGCAGCATGGATAGACATAGCTGGGCAATGAGGCAATATGGTCACAATCTCTAGAGTGCTACAGACATCGTGTTGATAGATATGAAGGAGCTGAAGCTTGTTGGACTAAGAGTTGCTACACTGTGCATGTGTAGGTTTCACACTCAAGTGCAGGAGTGGAACAAGGATTTGGAAGCCTCTAATGCTAGGATTTTCTGCTTATCAACCTTTTGCTCATGAATCTTTTGCTATGGCCAACTACAAAAGCCAACCCTTAGAATGTCGATTAGTGAGGTATTTATAGAGCTAGGGTTGGGGGAGGCATGGTTTGGGCTCCATGTGTCCTAGGTCCCACATAACATGAACATGGGTGTGTCATGCTAATGTGCTATGCTATGGTGCTATGCTGTGCTGCTACACTTGATAGGACAAGAACAAGGATTGAAAATCTACCAAACTATGACCATATTTCTTGAACTGCATGTGCCAAAACCTAAAAAACTACCATGTTTTTACAAAATGCTTAGAACAAATGCAAATTAGAGCCTATGCTCTAGGACTTCATCTTCCATCCTCTTTCGAGTAGGGTCATGCCTAGGGACAATTTTGGGAACCAATAGGAGGTGCAAAAACAAAACAAACTACTCACTTTGGCCATTGGAGAGATGCTGGAGTAGGAATGAAGGTCGATGATGAGCTCTGGGCATTTTTGGAAGGCATTTGGAGAAGTTTTCCAAGAGCTATGTTTTCTACGCTACCCAGCGTAATGAAGCATGGCATGAACACTTGGAAAATTTTGCAGTTTTGGCCTACTACATTGTCTATGCTACACAACGTAGCAGAGGATAGCACTCATTTTCCATGAATTCTATCAAAAAACTAAAGACATCACTTTGGGATTTAGGAAGACAAAAAACTTTAGCAACTAGCAAGTACATATTTCATGTTGAGAGAGCCTGATATCTCCTGGTTTCATTATGGGAAACTTTTGGCACTAGCACCTCTACTACACTGCATAGCGTAGCACAACGTAACACCTCATTTTGAACAAATTTTAACCCAACTCATCATGCTTTGTAATGGGACCTTGATCATGCTCTAAGGATGAAGTAGGAAAGGTAGCCTTGGGGGGTTGAAGACTTGCCAAATGCACCTTCTATGTTTGGTTCAACACTTAGGAAAATTTTAGCCCCACATGGCCTACTACGCTATCTATCCTATGTAGCATAGTGGAGCGTAATAGGTCAAAACATAGAAAATTTTCTGAACTATTTTGTCTATCTTGAACACTTTTGACAACTCCTAGCCTAACATCAGGATGGACTGGCAACTGGGACATGTGTCAAACTAGCGTACCAAACTTGACAACCCAAAAGATAGAAAATTTTCCAAATTTTTTAGTCCACCCTCAGTGTCCCTTTTGTGCAAATTGGCCTTGAAAATGGGTGCTATGCTAGCTATGCTGAAGATCATAGCAAACAAGCTCAAAAAAAGCTTTGTAGACGTTAGGACTTCCAGGGTGCCATGTTGTCTACACAGCCCAACGTGACACCACACTTGGAGAAATTTTGCCTAGGTCTCAATGCTCAGAAAAATCTAATGCTGAGTCATGAGAGCCCAAAATTGATGGTGTTTCAGTGCTGACTAAGGAAATGATTATGGAGGGTCTATAGGTGCTAGTAAGGGGTGAAATAGTCCTTCCCACAGGCTATGGTCTCCAAGATGTCGAGGCCTTCTTTTATGGGCTAGTGCCCAAGATGAGGAGTGTTAAAGTTCCCAAATTGATGCTTCCATTGATTTGGTAGGCTTTTTTCAAGCTAGTTTATTGGTATTTTATGTAATCTAGAAATGTTTGAAAGTTACATGGTGTGCATTTCAATTTCTTGAAATTCCTAAGGCTAGGGCATGCAGTCAACCTACTGTAGTTCTTTTTGGCAACGCTGTGGCGCTAGTTGCTAGGATGACATTGGAGGCTATTCTAGCCCTATGGCGGGTGGCTTAGCCTTGCACTTCTTCACAACCATGGAACAGACTGATCCATGCTATTTATGGGAGGAGGAAACCTTGTCGCTCTTCATTGGTTGTGGATTTGATCAAGGAGTTTGACAATCAAAAGGTTGGAGTTGGGTCACTAAATTTGATTGTCAAAGAATTCTTGTTGGTGGCTCTACCTAATGCTCTTGATGGGTTCATGCCTCAAGACCTTAAGGCTATGCTAACTAGGATGGAAAATCAAGCCTCAGCAAAGGAAAGGGCCCTATGGAAGGGTAAGTGGAGGGCTTAAGAGGAGGAATTCCAGCCATAGTTGGAACCAGTCACATGCATCCATGTAGAAATGGCCAAAGAGAAGAAGTGATGACAAGACTTGGTTAAGGAAATAGCAATGAATGAACTAGAGGCATAGCTCTGATAACATATTTAGGAGCAACTCCAAAAAGAAGTGCAAGGGATCAATAACCCATGTGAGAGAGGAATGAGAGCACTATGAGCAAGAGGAGATGGTGTTTGCTCAAATCCACCAATAGTCAATTTGGTGATGATAAATATACCTCATCGTTGATTTGTTAACCAACAAGTAGCCTCAAGAAATCAACTTTAAATTGCAAGTCCAAGGTGCTACCAAAATACTCTCACAAATTAAGAGAAAACAATCCGTTGAATTAGCCAAACAATCCCCAAAAATCAATCACAAAAGCATCCCACACTAGCAACAAAATTGACCTCCCATGAGCCCCAAGAACACTCTAGATAGTTTAAGAAATGGCTAAGAAAAAGTAAGGAACAACTACTCTCCTCCTCTCCTCAACTCTTCTCACCTAAACTAGTGTAGTCTCCTCTTGTACAAAGGTTTTTTTTTCAAAAGAAAACCCACCCTTCTATTTATAGGATGAAGGACACTCTATGGCTTGGACAAAAAGTCTACCTAATGGACCCACTAACCCAAATATATTTCTTTTTTTTTAATTCATAACATCTTTGACAAACAAACTCTCATGAAGGAGTGGTTGAGGTGAGAGTGACAACACTCAAATGGTCACATAGGAGTGGTTGTGAAAGTGACAACACTTGCAAGTTACATGGAAGTGGTTTTGTGAGAATGACATCACTCAAGAAGGTCACCTAAGAGTGAATATGACAACACTTAAGAAAGTCACATGGCCCTTATTAAATGAGTCTTTTGTCTGCTTTCTTTTCAACCATCAATGTGAAGCACACTGTCAATGTTAAAATTCATTTCATCTTATTTTACACAATTCATAGCAAAAGTAATTAAGAAAAAATTTTTAACATTAAAATTATTCTAACTAAATGTCAAAATAAAACATAGATCTAACTGCATTAATTCTAAAATAATGACAGACTTTGTCATGCTTATTTGTCAAAAAATATCCATATATGTATTACTTGAAATAATAAATAATTGAAAGAAATCAAAAATAAATTGTAAGCTTGCTTATGTTATCTAAACAAAAATATTTATATTACTTAAAAGTATTAGGTACATATGCCAAAAATATTTATAAGCTAATTAAAGTCTAAGTATCTAATAGGGTAGTACGGTCACATGTGCAAATGTGAGGCACTACAAAGGAAATGGGGAGGAAACATTAGGTAATGCTTAGGAGCTCCATGGAACAATGAATTTCTAATTAGAAGCATCCTTACATTGAGTTAAGGGATAACTGCAGATTCTTCTTTAAGAAGATTAAAGTCATGATCAAGTAGCAGTCAATCATCTTGCATCTAGAAGAGATATAGTGCAAGTAGGTGGGTCCTCAAAAGCTTAAACATTAAGGTGTTTTAGCTTAGTGGTAAGATTCTTGGCTTAGTAATCCCAAGTCATAGGTTTGATTTTATTGAGCATTACTAAGTTATAAAGTTTAAAATAAAAGTCTGTAAAAGAAATTCTGAAACTAATCCAATAGATCCAAGGGATCTCAGCAGATATAAGTAAAATATTCAGTTTCAATTTCAATGAAGTTTTTGGCTTTGTGAAACTGTAGATAGTTAGGGTAATCATAGAGAAGGTTCATTTTTGTATGCAACCCAATTGTATTTGTCACTCTCCCTCTTGCCTAATGGGATTATTTGTTTCTACTTATTTACTTGGTGTTTTCTTTATAGCTGTTTTGGGTTTTGAGGCCCTTCAGGCCATTTCAAATCTAGTTGTTATGTTCTCATGGATATTGTTATTATGCCCCACCCCTACATCTTGTTGAGGTATTTCTTAGCCCCTCTTGTACCCTTATGTATTTTCCTCTCTATAACATCATGTCCTGATCGCTTTAAAAAATCATGGATTTAACTTTGCAAGCCATGGTAACCATTTATCATATTCTGATTTTCCATATCAATATAGTGAATTTAACTTTGCTAGAATGGGACGAATGTTATCTAATAAATCAAGATCATGAAAATCACAGACAAAACAAACCAACATTTTATTAAATTGAGGACAAGCACATGTTCTGAGGAACTATAATAGATCAACTATAGCTCAGTTCTCCGTTTTGGACATACATTAGCAATGACAGAGTCTCTTAAGAGTGCATCATCGAAGAGGCATCGACTATCTAATGATGGAATCAAATTTTGATTTCCCCAATGTTTGAAATATATTTAACAATGCCATGAAAAATAAATACATTAGGCACTAAAAGCAGGAAAATACAACCATAAATGTTCTGTTCTTTTTTTGTTTTTACCCTGTTGGGGTAGACTGCAAACCAAGGATCTATAGTGCCTCGGTTACAAGTGATAATGAAAATTTGGATAACTGTTTCAAAGAACAATGAACATCATTCATAATGCTAGAGATAGTATACATCTAAAAATCATTACACTAAAGAGAGTGTGAAAAATAGATCCATTTTTCTTTTTCATTGAAAATTCCTTAAATAACATGCAAGGTCTCACTAGAGTGTTAAGGCTTTTATCCACAATGATACTGGGTAAGAATACTTATGGTTAAAAGGTGCATGTTAAACACACCATTGTAAGGCTTCCCAAACTTTAATTCTTATTGTTTTTCATTTCTCTTCAATGTTATGTGTCAATGAAATCACCTATATTTTGTCTAAATGGTTGAGCATGTTCTAAAGCACGTTGAAAATGTTGCCATGGTGAAAATCACAAAAGACATTAATAGAATGCAGCCAAACACTTATGTGATAAGAATTAGAGAAAACAAAAAATCCTAATTGCTAGAGCTCAAGGGGAGCGATGTCAGATTGCTTTAACCAGCATGCAAGATGACACTATCTCTTAAAATACAACATCTTCTTAGCCTATCTTTATCAATGCTAACAATAATAATTATGAGCTTTTATTAATTCAACATCAAGTAATAACTTTGACTTATATGCAACGGATACATACTAACTTCAAAACAAGTAATGGTCTCTACTCAAGAAATAACCCATGCACTTTGAAACATCAAATTTTAGGAATATTCTTTTTCCTAATTTTAAAAGCAAGAAATCAATCCAACCGCCAAGCTAGATAATCATGACAGCAACCTTGATAGAAAACTTAATGAATTTCCTTTAAAAAAAAATTCAAATGAAAAACACCCCATTAGCAATTCAATAGGAAGGATGTCAACAATGGAAAATGCAATGGTGGCTAAGTGGCTTATTAGTTATCATCATTAAGAAAACGAAATTCTGATAGATTTTTGCTTCAAAACAAACTCAAGACTATTTTCAGAAAACAGAAACTACCAAGCTAGATAGTCATGGCAGCAACCTCTCTACCAAACTTCATGAATCATATTTTCTTTTTAAATTTTAAATCAAGAGTGTCCCATTACTAATTCAATAGGAGGGATTTCAACCATGGATAATGCAATTGTGGCCAAGTTCCCTAATAATTATCATCATTAAGAAAATTGAATTCTGATATATTTATCATTCAAAACAAATGCAAGGCTATTTTCTAAGCAAACAGAAAATTAACTTTTAACTTCCAATCTAAAGGATCATCACCCAGAGGATCAATGCTCAACCTACCAAGGTGAGTGAGAGCCTAACCTCTTTCAAGTGTCTATGCTCAAATTTTAACCCACCTCATACAACTTGAGAAACAAGCACCTTACCATCACTCTAAGTAGTAGTCTGAATTTAAATAGATATGTAAGTTCTCATAATAATGTTTCCAAAAATAGAGAACAGAACCATCATATTTTCTGCTGGCAAAATGAAACAAAGAAACTATAAAATAAAAGCCATAAAAATAATACTATTGTTAATCATGAGTCATCATTATCAAAGGTGTTAGATTATTGGTATGAACTGTCATTTGGAAGAGAGAGTGAAGATGAATATATATAGGATGAATATGGGCAGAGCACACGGAGTGAGCGGAGCTAGTGAGGCAAATGGAGTGAGTAGCTATAGTGCACGTGGAGAGGGTGGTAATGGTATGCATGGAAATGGTAGACTGACCAGCCTGCGGGTGATAGGCCTTGGGGGATTTGTTGAGGGGGGGTTGTACTAGGGGGGGACTTTGAGGCGGCAAATGGGACTATTGAGGAACGCTCCCATTCGGATGGCATCATGCACCTTTGAGTTAGTGGGCCACCATCAGAGGGAGTGAGGATGATGCAATGTAGTTTAATAGGACAGTTCGTGTCCTCTAGCCCCCGCCCTTAGATGGACCTTATCCGGTGGTGGACAAAGGAGGTTTGGGGAGTTGGGGTAGTGGACATGCGAAGCTTGTCGGAGGACCTACTCTTGTTTATTTTTCTGATGGTTGAAGACCATGACATAGTCCTAAGGGAGGGCTATGGTTTTATGGCACTAAAGGACTAGCTCTAACCCCCTGGCGGTCGGGTGTGCATCGCGAACCTAATTTGTTTGCTCATGCCCCAGTATGGGTGCATGTTTCCAAGATTCCATGGGAAATGTGGAACCTAGATTTCCTTTAACGTATTGCAAGTTTTTTCAGTGATTTCATTGCCTTCAATAAGGTCACATAGACAATGGAGCGAATGGGCTTCACCTGCTTCTGTGTGTGGAGGACCTTATCACCAAAAGATCTCATCAAGGAGGTGGTCCTCAAACTCCTAGGTGGGGAGGAACAGCTCCTTGTTGAGTTTGAAAATTTAGAGCTTGAGCAACCAATGGAGAAAGTGCCCCCCCCCCCAACTCGAGGGGATTGCTCCCTATGTAAAAAGAACAGGCATCACGAGCCTGACTATAGGGCTCAATATGGGGAAGCAAGGCTGATGTGGTCTGATATCTGTAAGCTAGGAGGTGGTGGGGGTTGGATGACTACTGGAAGCAAGGGATGGTTGGTGGGGCCACCCCCATCCCCACCCTTGCCTTCCCCCACTGGCTTTCCCACTACAGCGAGTCTCCCCATCATGGCAAGTGCAAGCTTGCTACTCTTCTACAACTTCTTTGCCATCAGTTAAGCCAACAGTCCCCAAAATTATGTTCCTGCCCCTCACCCCGCCCCCCTTTGGTGATTGGGTTAATGTGGTCCAGGGGAGCACAAAATCTCACAAGCCCAAGGAGGCTTGCCCACCGTCCAAGGATTCTGGATGTAGCTTGGTATTGTATGAGGGGGGTCATCCTAGCTACCCATCTAGAAGTCTACTGCTAGAGAAGTAGACAAAATGGAACATTGACTTAGGATTGCAATAGATCCTATGGGAGGTCTACCAATGCTACTCAACCAGTTATACATGAAACTCCTATCATGGAATTGTAGGGGATAGGGTACACCCTATAAAAGAAATATCCTACAACAGATTGTTCATGATGAAGACTATGCCATTGTATGCCTTCAAGAGACCAAGCTATAGGAGATAGAGGTCTGCCATCTCCATTGGGATGGCTAGAAGGTGCACCTACGACCCTGTATGGGGCAGGTAGGGGCCTGGCTATCCTAGCACATTTTGACATCCTCTTAGTTGACTTGTCATAGTGGGCTCTGACTGTTCACATTTCCTCTTGGGGTCTATGGCTGACTAACTTCTACGGGGCTCAAGTTTGGGAGTAGAGACTATGTGAGTTGGAATGAGTAGTAGCATTGGTGTAAGAGCATCTTGCTTGGCTTGTGGTTGGGGATTTCAACCAACGGCTCCACTCATGGGAAAAGTCTAGTGTGGTTTGTTCCCCCGCCCCCCCAAGAGCCCAGGAGTTCCAAGACTTCTTGATGTCTCACTCACTGGTTAACCTGCCAATTGAAAATTGTCAATTCACATAGGCAAAAAGGGGCGGATTGCATCCTCTCTCGAGTTGATTGGGTTTGCATCAATTTGGACCTCCTTCTGAGAATGGATGCCTAGGTTATGGGGTAGGAGAGGATCACCTTGGACCACCAATCACTCATTTGTTGCATTGGGCCTTTGAGGAACCAGGCTTCCTGATCTTTTTGGTTTGAAGCAGCTTGGATGCTCAAGCCCTGGCTATGACCTTTAGTTGAAGACATCTAGGTAGACTACAGGCCAGGCCATGGGGATCCTAGGAATTTTCTCCAAGAGGGGCTCCTTCATCTGAAGTGGGCTATATAATCCTTACCTATAGAGGAAAATGTTTCTTTCTAGATCATCCATACTGCCCTTCAAACCCAACTAGCCTAGGTGCAATCCCAATAAGATGCTAGGAAGGAATTGCATGATGAGGAATAGAACCTTTTGATGCAAATGCAAGCACTTGACTCGGAAGAGGAAATCTATTGGAAACAAAGATCACAGATCAAATGGCTCAAGGATGGAGACAAATAAATAAAATTCTTCTTTGCTATAGCCAAAAAACGTGGGTGGAGCCAATGACATGGGCTAGAGACTAACATGGGAGAGATGGTTGATGATCCAAAGGATTTGGCTAGAGAATTAGCATGATATTGGGAGACAATCTAGGCAAAGCATCCCACAGCACTTGTGTCTATTCAAGTTTTGCGAGTGCTAGACGAAGAGGATAACGTTAGACCACTGACCCTATTTTCCTAGCAGGAGCTAACAACAATAGTTGGGGCCATGCTTGGAGAGAAGGTTCCTAGATTGAATGGTTAGAGTCTCAAATTCTTCGAAACATTCCTTGACATTGTTTAACTCAACATCCTGGATGCCTTCAATCTAATGTTGGCCAAGAAGCAAGTCCACCATGAGCTCAACTGCTCCTAAATCATGTGCATTCCCAAACATGTTAATGCTTCCTCTCTAGAACATTTTCAACCCATTGCGGTCTACAACATGTTGATCCATATTTTCTCTAAGATGCTTGTGTGAAGGTTGGCTCCTCTCATGCCCAAACTAGTCAGCACCAAACAGGATTTGTTCAAGGATGAACCCTGCAAGACACGGTCCTCCACATGAAAAAGATCTTCCACTCTCTTTGTTTTTCTATGTTTCCTAGGCTATGCCTCAAATTAGATATCACCAAGGCATATGATATGATCAGCTAGGATGTGCTTGTCACCATTATGCAGTAAAAAGGCTTTGACCCATGTTTTATCCAACTCTGCATTCACTTGCAATTTTCTGCTAGTTTCTTTTTCGATGTGGGGGACAACTATGGAGACTCTCATCCTCATGCAAGGGATTACAACAGGGGGATCCCCTTTTGCCATTACTTTTTATTATTAGTATGGACCTTTAGGAATATTATTAGAAGGCTATGGGCATAGGAGGCCTAAAAATAGCTGGGGTGGAATTTTTGGTTGAACACTATGTAGATGACACAATGCTACTCAATCGAGTTATGGTCCCACAAGCATGTTGCATCAATCTGGCACCTACTTGGATGGCTATTGAGCTTGGCCTAGTGATAAACCATGCAAAGTCATCTACACACTTCCTCAACGTAGACACTCAAGTGAAAGATCGAGTTTTGGAAATCCTAGGGGTTCCTTCTAGAACGATTTAGGACTCCTACCTAAGCATTCTGCTGTTCCATTGGGGCTATTGTATGTCCCAGGGATGATTTTGGAAAAAATCAATACTCAGATGGGAAATGGGATGAACTATTTGCTTACTTCTAAAGGGTGGTTGGTGCTAGCATTAAGGGTGCTAGTTACAATGATGCATTTCATGGTCACTATTACTACACCCTCACAC
>MNCI01036292.1:866766-880163 GCA_015680685.1 Gnetum montanum | reverse complement strand
CCCCACGTCCAATAAGTCATGCTATTGACAAGATCATACATCACTTTGTGTGGTCTAGGGGCAAAGTGTGGAGCAAATTTCACCTGGCTAGCTAGGACCAGATTGCATGCCCTTGAACTACAAGGGGTTTGGGGATATCGAAATTTGAAGATAAACTGATGCTCAGTCAACAACATCTACTACTTCATTTCACCCGCTAGAATGAAGAGCCAAACTAGTGGATACAGATCATGAATGTCAAGTACATTCGATGGTAGTCAGGGGTGCATGACTCAAGGCCATGGCATACACTTTGCAACCATACACTACAAATGTAGTTGCGAGGGTGGTTGGAATGCAAGCTATGCTACCTATTATTAGCCATGTATTTGCTAGTGCCAGGATGGAATTAGATATGGCAAGGGCATTTTCCTAAGAAAATTAAAGTCTTTTTATGGCTTCTGGAAAGCAATGCATTACCGATATAGATGAATTTATGAAGATGCAACCTTGATATCGACACCACCAACCTGCTATGTGGGAATGCACCCATGACCATCCTACATTTTGCCTTTCAATGTGCTTAGATACACGCCACATGGCACATGATGGGCTAGCCTCCCCCGCTGACACTGTTAAGCAATTCCTAAGCCACCTTGCTTTTCTGGGTGGTTTGGAAAATGCACAACCATAAATGTTTTCAATAGCACCGACTACCCCATGGTGTAGGTGGCTTCACGGGTTGCGACTATGTGGAAAGAAATTGTTGCAACAATGGAGGTTACGTCAACCTTGAGCTTGACTATGTGGTACTCCAGGATAATCCTCTGTTATGGGGAATGATGGAGCGTTGCAGCTAGAGCAACATCCTATAGCAACTGGTGGGAGACTCAGCCCTCCTAGATGATGCTTTCTATACCAACTAGTAGGATGATCACACATTTTTTTGAGGCATCGAAATTATTCTTATGGAACCTATGATTAACAAATGTCTGGGGGCCTAGGAGAAGGGTGAAATCATTTTTCCCATTACTTGAGGGCTACAAGATGCTAACATGTTTTTCACTAGGCCAGTGCCATGCACGCAGAGTCAACAAGTGCTCAAATCTACCCTACCACCTATCTAGGCTCAAGCTGCTAAGCTAGTGAACCAATTTTTTGTATAGTCTAGAAATGTGTCCAAGCTCCAAGGCATCCACTTTGCATTTCTCAAATGTTTGAAGTTAAGTATTACAGTAAACCTACCTCACTTTTTTCTAGCTATTCTACAATAGCAAAAGAGGGGGTGCCATTTTGGGCTTATTTTGGCCCTTTGGCGAGGGGTGACGGGGGTGTGGCCATAGGCAGGGCTAGGACTGGGTCCTGACCCCTTAGGGTTGCCCTTGCCTAGGCCCTCCTAGTTAAATCTACCTAGGCCATCAGGGATTAGGCCTATGGTGGTTTATACTTGGAAGCGTGTTGGCCACTGAGAATCAAGTTCTTCCAACCCTATCGTGATGCCAGACACATCTCCATGGATAATGTTGGGATGCGAGGTTTTACGAGATGAGGAGTTTCATTGCGTGGAAGTGGCTACTACTCGTGTTGAAGAAAGGCGTGACTGGGAAGCCAAGTGGAACGAAGCCCTCATGCATGCATAGGCTAATTTGGAGACCCATTTCTGGGAATGGGAGCAAGAGTTGCATTAGCAGCAAACTTTCCTAGTGGAGGCTGCCCAAGCATGATTGGCTAACAAGATCCATGCCCAAATCCAAGAGGAGCTATTGTAGGAGGAGGCTACTCGTAGAGAGTGTGAGAGGGTGGAGTGGGCACAATAAGAATGAGAATAGGATGAGGAAAGATAGAGGCAGAGGCAACTAGACCAGGCACCAAGTAGAGCACTTGGTAATGGCTTCAAGAGTGGTGCTATCCATAAATTGTTCTAGGCATAAACTATGACTGCTCGTGGGGGGTTCTCCAACAACACATCTACCAAATGTCCATGCATTTCCACTCGGATGGGGGGATGTCGATTGAAGAGTAGAATCAGTAAGATGCTACCATGCAAGCAATTCAGTAGGCCACCAGTTTTGTAGATTCTAAATTGCACCATAACATGTTAGATATTCTCCAAGCCCTCAAGGGCCCACACTACACGTGTCATAGAATACTGAGACATATGTAGTGCCAGGCTACGATCCCCACTATTCCTCAACTAGCTAATCTGGCCTTTTTGTGATGTGATTTTATGATGCAAGTCTTTGATATCTATTTGTGGTTGGGTGAGCCCCCACACCCCCCTCCCAATTATGGGATCATCCATGTTGGCCACCTCTAGTGACCCAATTTTTTATTTTACTTTCTAGTAATATCACCATAAACATTCTCTCAAAAAAAAAAGTTGTTAGAATGTGATTTTTGAGAAACCAAGGAAATAAATTCCATATTGTTAGATGACAAATCAAAAAGAAAGAAAGAGAATCTACAATGTGCCACTACTTATTTACAACCAACTTTTTTATTCTTCCAAGCTCTCATGTTATCACATTGAGAATAATGTAGGCTAGGACTATAACCATTTAAAAATGAAATGTGGTTTATGTTGTTCATTTACCCCAATGCTTTTTTTAACCATGCAAATTTCAGGGAATTGGTTATTTTAATTTTTCTTGTGAAGGAATCATTATAATATATGTATTGCAACACTAAGACTACTATTTTTCAATGGGAAAGTGTATTTATTTACACAAAATTACAAAAGGTATGGTATGAGTTTTCTAAATTTCCCATGGCTATTTTGGTAACATTATTGGATGAGTGTATTTTCTAAGTATAAACTACTCTCATTTCCTTATCTATAAGACTTTAATATTTCTAAATATTTTCTAATTTTACCTTTTAAATTCTAAGGATTTTGCAACTTTGGTGTATGATAGGCTTTGATTTTCCCTAATCACAAAAGTTGGAGTTATCTTGGTTAGATATCATTTTTATCTTTTGTATATATTTTTTATGTACTTTTGCTTTTCAATATCATGTCCCAAGATAACATGCATTAATATAAAGACTACATGTATGCATATTTGTGCACTTTGTTTATTTAGTTATAATTTTATTTTATTTTTGGAAAAAGGTTAGGTTAGATTAAAAAAGAAATTAATATGTACAAACAAGATGGTAGGGTCAGAAGACCCTCCCCTACCCAAATAGACAAGAAACCAAAAATTAGGGAAGAGAGACCCCTTGATAGACACAAGGGAGAATCACCCCGAAAAGATAATAGACCACAAAAATGGGGAAATAGCGAAAGCACAATCAAAAAAATAGAATGGCCGACTCAAGTGGTGCTCATTACAAAATGACCTATTCTATTGAGACTACCTAAACACTAGTTAGAATTGAGATAGACCAAAAACAAGAAACAAACAACATATGGCCTAAACAAGAGAACAAAGAGCCCATCACAAATAGCAAGGGCCCCTCAATTATGGTGCGGCAATCGGTAACAACACCCCTAGGTCGCATACTAAAGTGGACCTTATCCAGGATCTCTTGCTAGTGTTGGGAGGTCATAAAGGCTACAGCCTCTTGAAACTTAAGGAACTCCTCTTCTTTGTGTCACCACAAGGTTTGTTCTTCATCTTGTCAGGGTGAAATTATGAAGTAATAGAACAAATCATCTAAAACAATGTACAAATTATTCCTTAATAAAAGACTTACTTTGATGTGATTTCTAGGCTTCAAAGATTCCAGTATCATCATAACATACGTTAAAGAGAGTAACTGTGCATCTCTTTATGTTTTAAATGCAATATAAGAAGCACTGGCTTGCATCTTGCATTAAAGATTGTTACAACACTAGGGTTTGTTTTCTCATGGGAATCCATCAAGAGATAATGATGACAAAATCTATCTATGTCATGATAAAGCAAATAATTTGAAATTTGTGTAAGCTTACAAAACATTAATTCAGTTCATCTTTCATATAAACTAAGGATTTGGACTCAATCAGCAACTTGTATAACTGCATTGGATCTACATCAAAATCATCTATAAACTACAAAAGTTCATTTTCTTTGAAATCCAATTCATGATCTTTTTTTTTAAGGTTTCTATTTTCTTCTTCTGATTTTAGACATTCCAAACTTGGCAAATAGAGTCTCAATGTAGGGGTTCAATTTTGGCAAACAAATTTGACTAGCAGAAAAATGAGAGTTTAGAGCAAATACAAAAATTCTAATTATCAATATAGTTGGGAGTTCATAATTTTTTTCCTCATAACTTGAAAGTGATACAAAGTTCTTAAGTTATATATATATATAGTAAACTCTTTCAAACTTGAGGGCACTACAAATAATAAGGCACTAAAACTAGAGTAAATAAAAGAAGAATTACAATCTCTGATATCTTTAAAAGTAAGAGGAACATAGGACAGATTTACAGATCAACCTAGTAATAGAATAAAGAAACCAAGAATCTGTAAACCATTAGGGATAACAATCTTTGTTTTCAGATGTTATTATCGTGGCCATTAAAATATGAATTAGGATTAGACAAAGGAGATAGAAAATTAGCTTTGAAAATAACATTACCTTTAGCTAGAGATCATTGGGATCCAAGATCCAAAATCTTATTTAGCAGCAAAGAGGGCTAAAATCTAATTCATGCATAAAAATGTGAAGGCTGAAACATGAGAGATCAAGTGCTCGCTTTTTCTTTTATTTCTTCTTTTCACATGCATACAGATCCTAACACAACAGTACAAGTTCAGAAAACTTAATAATCTAAATGAGTTACCAAATTTGCGTGTATGTACATACTTTAAACAAAGTACAGACTTAAAGGTGTTGCTGATGATGAAAAGGGAGACATATCAATCATAAAATAATAATATCGGTCTAGTTTTCATCCTAGAGCAGAGAATAAACGGAGTCTCTCTCTCTATATTTTTTCTAAAACAGAGGTTAGATTCTGAAGGCGACTGTCTAGTGATTGAAATATGAAACCCAGAGGTTAGCAGCAATGAAAGAACAGTAATGTTCATCATATTTACAAAATTAAATTCTGATTTTAATTAAAAAAAAAGAATAAGTAAAATTTATGAACTCAAAATTATTTTCTAGGAAAACAGAACTTCCCCAAAGCAACTCTAAATTATAATTTCCTTGAGCAACTAGATTCCAATAACAAATAGATAAATGGATTTCTGAATTTTTTTCATATTAACAGCAAGTAATTTGCAAAAGAGGAAATAGATATATATTCTAATATTTACCCTTTTCTGTTCCTTCATAAATATAAAACAAACACAATGTCCCTGCTACTAGTAACATTATTCTTATCATGAATCATCCTTACCAAAGGCATAACATCTGATTTTTGGAAAACAGAAAAGTAAACTTCATATCCTTAAATATCAAATAAACAAGAACTTAGCAAATAAAATCTGCAATGTGCCATTGCTTCTTTCCAACCCAGCATAACAACCATGAGGGATTAACATGGTGTCAAACTTTTCTGGTCTTCATTAGTAAATTTTTCCAGCCTCTCATGTTTTCACATTAAGAGAAATGTAGGTTTGGACAAAGGATCATTCAATAATAGAATGGGACATGACAACTCTCTTAGAAATCCTTCAAAAACAAAAATGCTCAACAAATAGTACATGTACAGTTCACAAGGACACCAAAAATCATCAATATGCATTAATTCCTTTTTATTTTAAAATGAGTACTAAATGTCAAAATAGCCCATGTACTCTAAAATAATGCTAAACCTTGAAATCTTCATTTATTAACAAGTATCTATATATATATTACTTGAAATAATAGACAAATAAAAAGAAATTAGAAACAAATCATGAGCTTGCTTATGTCATCCAAACAAAACTATTCATACTACTTAGAAGTATTAGGCATATATACCAAAAATGTTTATAGGCATGTACAAGGGTGGTCACATTTGGGGCTTAGGTGGTTTAGCTCAATTTTTGGACATTGGTCACTAGTGTGGGGGAGGGGACTTCCCCGGCTATGTAGCTGATTTGTACAATTTTCATAGCTTCTTTTAAGACATTACTTGAAAATTTCTCAAGAAAAAAAAGGAGTCACCAAAAGCTAGCAAAGAAGGAGTAGTACCCACAACCACCCACATAGCAAGGGCATACGCAAAGTGTAGGAAGTGGTGTGACACAAATTCCCTGCATGTCCCATAGATGAGGTAGCTGTTAATATTAATTACCCCTACACCTTGAGCCCTGTCCAAACTAGCAATGCACCATGAATTATGAGTCATGCAAAACCTTTAAGTTTGTTAGGTAACTGTCCTTCTAGAAACATTACCAGCTACCCTACATAGGATATTTGAATTCGATCATTTCTCTAGGTTGTAGTCCCATCATCCCCCCCTTGTACTAGTTTATGAGCATGGTCACAAATGTTCCACCAAATATAGGAATCCTCGAACATTGCCACCCAAGGCATATATTTGGGAGTCATAATAGGTGTCCATTGTGGTCTGATTCCCTAGTCCTACACAAGTGGATTAATTATGTTTTGATGTCTTATAAAGATGGACATCTTCAAATTTTAAAACACCCAAACACATTGCAAGCTTGGGCCTGGCCACTGTGTCCCAACAACAAACTGATTGTAGCTGATTACCTTCTTTGCCCCTAGACCAAACAAAATTACTGATGATCTGGTTGACTGTATTGATCACCCCCATGGGTAGGGTAGCAACTGAAGCCACATAGTGAGAGATTGCTAATAGGATAGAGGTATCCATAAGGAGCTTACCTTTTCATGTCAGAAATCTAGTAGTCCAATGCCTCACCCAAGACTAGAGACATTGGATCAAGTGGGTCCAAGTTGACAATCTATTCTAGGCAAACATAGGAATTCCTAGATAGGAATCATTCCTTGTACTTGGCAAGATGCCCAAGGATTGATACATCTATCACCAAATTGGTTCTTCAATGTAGAAGAAATTCATAGCCAACTTTCCTCGATTTGGTTGTAGACCAATTTCCTAAGCCATATGATCTAGGGCTCAATTGATTGCTAAAACTTGAGCACAACAGCTCAATTCATAAGGATAGTATCGTCAATGTAGTGTTCTATGATGCAAGCAGTTCCTTGGACATTCATTCCATTGACCCCCTCTTCCCTATAGTAAAATTTCATGGTGTCCATGATAATATTAAAAAGATAAGGAGATAATGTCGTAACCCCTTGTTGGGAGAGGAAAACCCCCATAGATGGACAAATAGATCAAAGTAGGCATGGTCTTTTGAAGATTGATGCAAAGATCTACAAAATGCAGGTGAACCCCTTTCCTAAGCATGACATCTTGAAGGGCGTTCCATTGGATGGTATCCTAAGCTTTGGTAATATCCAACTTAATGCACTTACCAAAGAACTTGACCCACTAGATGAAGTGCATGACTTCTTGTAATAAGATAATTTGATCTTGAATAAACTTTCCCTTCACAAATCCCACCTGGTCAAGGCCCACCAAGATCGGCATTAGAGGTTGCAAATGAAAAACTAGAATCTTTGTGAAAATTTTGAGCAAGGAGTTACAGACACCAATCGATTTGTAATGGGCCGATAAGGTTGGATTAAGAACTTTAGGTACCAAGACAATCTAGGTGCGATTGATCTCTTAATGAAATTGCCTTCATTTTAACAAAATTTTGAAGGTGTCTAGCATGTTTTGTCCCAAAACATCAGAAAAATCTTGAAAGAATTTGATGCGCCAACCATCAAGGACAAGGGCTCTTGTAGTTTTGAGAGCAGACATAGCAAGGAAAACCTCTATTCTAAAAATAGGGGCCATAAATGAGGTATTGTCAGCATCATTAATGACATTTTGGATCAAAATGGAGACAAGGGAGGAGTCGCCCCTAGACCCAATAGTTTCGCATCTCTTGTGTAATGTTTTTAGGCTCATATAAGCATGTTTTCCCTTGGAAAATATTATTAATTTTCTTGCTTTGACTATTTCCTTTGGCTGCAATAAAAGAGAACTAGGTATTCCTATCCTCCTCGTTAAGCCATCTCACACTAGATCTTTCCTTCCAATTGTTCTTCTTCTTCAACTAAATTCTAAAGCTCCACCAGCAGATTATGCTCCTCCTCCTCTAAACTCTCTCCATTTTCCTACCTAGATTGAAACTTAGAAAATTGTTGTTGGAGTGTAGTTTGGGTTCCTCAAAATGAATACTTTTGAGCTTACTTGTAGGCTTTTCATCTATTTTTTGAGATAGGTAAGCCCCTACTTGAGGAAATCCCTAGGATCGATGTGAGATGAAGGGTATCTAGCCTAAATTTCTTTAGCCAACTTTCGTAACCATCGCTTCGAAAGCCAGGTTCATTCAAACCGAAACAGGGTCAGTGGCAACCTCCGAGGGGAAAGAACAAAGTAAACCAAAGCATAATGATCAGAAGCACGCAATTCACAACCCTGATCTAGAATGTCATATCTCAAGAGAACATTGGCACTAATCCAAACCCTATCATAACATGACCCAATCATGGTCCTTCATCCTATAGCTCTAGGTGATTTGGAAACCCTAAATATCAAGGTCAACAACATCATGAGATTGCAAGAATTGTAGAAACTCATGACTCCTAGGGAGAGATTCCGAATTGGTGCTAGTATTTCCATCCTTGCAATCATTGGTTAAAATCACCAATGATTAACCAGGATCTATGATCAAGGACATACCTTGCAACCCTACCCAATTCCTAGACTCTATCACCCCAACACTAAGGTTCATAGAAGTTAGTGATCCAAAGCCCAGCCCTTGGAATGAAACTAGTGAGGCTCTAGGCTGATTCTTTCAACACTTCAAAAGGGGATCTGGATAAGGTAGCCAAACCTCCTGCTCATCTCCTGCAACTCACAAAATAATAGCACCAACCCTGCCACCTTAATATGTCACAATTGGTGGTAGGTAACTTGGTTTCTTGTAGACATACTACCAAAAAAATTTCTTTCCACACTAATTTTTAAAGGTATTTCTTTTGTAAGGGGTACCCTAGCCCCTACAATTACAAGAGAGGATCTTCATGGTCTACTATTATACCATTTTTTGTAGACCTCTTTGAGGGTCATTTGGAACTCGAGGTTAATGCCAAGTTGTGTCTTTTTGAACCACATCATTTGTTCTATTGGTCTACCAGCCTACTTTGGCTAATATTTTCCTAACCACCAGATCAAAAGGAGATTTGGATGAACCTTGCATAACTGATACCCAATTTTCCAACAATGGAAGTTCCCCTCCAACTAGGGTCACTAGCGAACTCACATGCATCTCTTATGTAGCAGGAGAGGCGTCTAAGGGCACAAGGGAAGCAACCCTTACCCTAACCCCCACCCCAGGTTCCACAATGAGACCAAGGGACACTACTCTTTCTTTTCCAAGGGGGTAGAGGAGAAAGCAACAATGAGACCCTCTTCTTTCCAACCAACAACCAACCTCCCATGTTAGGCTTCCCTTTCAACACTTTTGATAGAGCCTCAAGGTGCACCTTACATTCCTAAGTGGAATGGTTGGCTTTTCCACAAGTTGTGCATGCCTTCTGTCATCCATGGGGCTCCTGAGAAAGTGAGGGCTTCCCCATCAACATGTTCTCATATTCAACAGTCAAGCATTCCTCCTCGAAAGACAAGTCGATGATGACTTCTTTCAATAGGTTCTCGGGGGATAATAATCAAAAAACACAAAACTATGCATATCCCATGCGTTCCTTGGTCACTGTAAACCTATCAAAGGAGATGAACTCCCTAAACTATCGTACCAATACCCATAGGAAATCCTCCATACAAAGTTCCCATTGAACTTTGGACACTTGAACCCAAATTGGGGTCATAGAGAACAACCTCATTTCCCAATGCACCCCTCGACACCAATACATTAGAGCCAATCCATGTGCATCCAAAAACCAAGGTCCTCCTAATAAGACCCAATCTTGATCCTTAGAAGATGTAAACACAAACAGGAGGAGGTCCCCCACGAGCAACTTAACTTGGACTTTTCTCATAGACTAAGATGCAAGTGCCCACCTCCTGATAAGGTCCAACCTCAGCCTAGACACAAAAGACAAAAAATAACTGACCAGTGTTAGTTCCATGGTGTGAATGCCTTCCTAGGGTAGTCCCTTAACCTACATCCTCACAGTCACCCTGTCCCATACAATGTCCTCCACACCCCCATCTCTTGAATACCAAATGTCGTCCCCTCCACCCAAGGTACCACTAAAGGACCCAAAAGCACTACTACAACCCTTGTGCCCTCCAGAGACATCCTTGCCTATACAGCCTGTGCCTTGGCCATCTATGAATTTTCCACCCTCACCTTGTCCATCCACACCTTGTCCACCCTCACATGGCATGCGTCCGTCTGTCTTGCTGACCTTGTTCATGCTGCTGCACTCCTCGTTGCTCTGCAAGTCTCCCAAGTTGCATTCCCTCAACCCATTGTTCCCCTCTTTTTTCCACTACTTTAGTTATAATTTAATATGTACAATAATTGATGATTTCATATTTGATTAAGCCGTAACCAATTTGGTAGCATTTACAAATGGTGCAATTGCTACTTCTTGTATTATTAAATGTAGCATGAAGTTAGAAATACAAATACAAGCAGGAAAAATATGGAATTTCAATATTTAACATGTGGAAGATTTGAATTTGAGATATTTTTTGTATTCCAATTTTACATTTAAAAATTTACATTCAGTATCATAGATAAAATTTTTTCAAATAAAGAAATAATGAATATTTCTCTGATCAGCTTAGAAGCTGGAAGGTTTGGTGGCTATGCATGCGTGCATGTTGTTTATATATGCACAGTTTATAAAGCTTATCACATAAAACTGGAATATTTTGGATCAAAAAGATAACTGTAAATCAATCTTTTCTTTGATATAGCTTTCTACTGATATTATCCTAGTTGCCTCCATTTTGTTGGGACAAGGCTAGAATGATGATGATGATGATGTTCTTGAAAGATCTTTGCATAGTTGTGATAGATGACATTGTTTTCTCCCTTCATGTTTGTTCTTCCTTTTAAAAGTGAACATTCTTCTTTCTGAGACAACTTCACTGATAGCTCCCAGGATTCAAAATATCTCATGCATGGAAACATCCTGTGATTTGTTACATATGCCTAATATTTTGATTAGTTGGACAGCAATGGAACTTTATGTCTCAATAAAATTCATTTGTGGTCTTGATCTGGTAACGAAATTTCTACCTTAGATTTACCTTATGAACAGACCCTTGCGTAATTTAGGGTATGTGGCCTTGTGAACATTCTCGCCCATTGCAAGGTTAGTTATCCGGTTCTTGTTTATAACTATTAACCAAGAGACTGGTGCATATTCAAGGCGTGCCATACTACTAGTAAGATTTTCAGAAATTTTATTCTTTTTTTAACATTAATTACTTTCAATTAGTTTTATGAATATTAGCTATGTTTCAATGTTGGGTGCCTACTAGGAAGAAAGCAGTCAAGGTGTACACATTCTGTCTGGTTCTGCATTTGTTGGTCTCCTTGCCCTCCTGGACTCCTGGATCATGTGTTGCATTAAACAATGAGGCACCACAGTAGTTGTCTCCTATACAAGGATACATTAACATAGTATGATTTGTCCATGTCTCCTAGCATTCATGCTTATTTAGTATTTAGAAGTCAATTCTTTAAAATTTTGAAATAATGTTAATGTATCATTTCCACGAGACGTTTACTGAGCTTCATCAAACATCATATATAAAAACTTTTTGATTCTCTGCTGCACAATCAGGATTCTAATTGTTTTTTTACTGCAATTTCAAGCATTTTTTTGATTCCTCATTGACGTTGCTATAACTGGTGAGCATCTTTTACAAATTCAAATTCAAAAGTACCCGGTTTTGTAAATTTCTAATTGTATTCAAGTTCTAGAGAAAATGAGGAACAATAGGAAAGATAGAGCTATGAAACCTACAACGGAAAAATTAAGGAAATTGTGAGACTCGCTGCTTTCATTTACTTGTTCATTTGCCTGTTCAATTAAATCATTTATATTAGTCCAATTTAGGCTTACTTTCAAAGATGTTTCACAACTTTCACTTTGCTATTGTGTATTTACTCCTAGTTAGTCAACCGTTGCATTGATTATGTTGGCTTGCTTGCCATTTCAATTTGTAGAAATGCTAGTTTGAAATGATTATTAGTCATTCTCTTTCTCTGAAATTTGATTGGAGACAAATTTTACAAAACTAGCTTGGCTTTGTTTCATCGTGGTTTTAATGCCAACCTAAGAGGGACTAAAGTTTAATGTAAATTCTAGAATTTTTTTTCAGGATGTATAGAAAAGTTGGCTCGGCTATAACAGTGAATAGTGGTTCTCAAGTTTCATGCCTGAATCAGTTTGAACATATTCAAGTTGCAAAAATAAATACAGGAATTCAATAGTGCAAGATGGAACTTGAGTTAACTTATCGTTCAAATATTATTCTGAGAACAGTCTCCTTTATTTGCTTATTTTCTATTTTTATCCGTTGATAAATGTAGTAGCTGTAATAGCATTCTTCTCTAATGCATTGTTCTTTAAGCATCTATGGTGCATTCTCATCATGCGGCTTTTCTTGTTTTATTGCTACTAGATTTTGGAGACAAAGGCATTTAATATTATTGTTTCAATTTCTGTTAGTATGATTTCATAGATGAAGATGCAGGTTTGTATTCTAAACATTTTAGCAGTGTATTGTAATTTGCAATTCAAAAGCTATGCAGTCCTATAATTTGAATAATTTTTAATTTTGGTTTAATCCTGGTGATTCCTCACTTGCAAATTGCTATTTCATATTTTTGTTTTCTCATTTGAATAATTTGGATTTTACTTGATATTTCACAAATTAATTGATATGGGATATCCTGGTTAATTAGACATCTTGGATTAGTTAGTTAATTCATTATTTCAACCTAGTTCAACTACCACTACTGTATGTTTTAGAGTATTACAACCAGTTAGACAATTCAAGTAAAAGAACAGTTGAAGTATCATTATCCATAAAGCAAAAGTTTATTTAGAATTTCCTCCAAGAAATCCCTTATTAGGGGGTGATAATGTTGGGATCCATGTTATTTCTTGTTTGCTTTTGTTTTCATTTGTTTGTATTGTTTAAAATTAATGTGTTAAACATTGTTCGGTACACTAATACTTTAGTTATCACATTATTTGTTAGAATGTAAAATTTTCTTTTCATTGTCATGTTGGATGTGGTGTCATGCAAATTCATTATAATTCTTTTATATAAATTGTATAAACTGTCTAGTGTTAATTCTTAGTGTTTAAATGGTATAGTTTATTTTATTTTATTTTTGGAAAAAGGTCAGGTAAAAATTCAATTAAAATTTAACATATGTATAGATACAACTGAGATCC
>MNCI01036292.1:815025-866710 GCA_015680685.1 Gnetum montanum | reverse complement strand
ATTTAAAATGTCATGTTGTATGTAGTTTTTACTTTTTATATAATGTTAATTTTAAGAATTTTTATTTTTATTTTATTTTATGTTGGGAAAGTAGTAAGCCATGATGGCAAAAGGAAGCCCTTTAGCCATGCTTCTTACTACATTGCACCATTTTCTTAAGAAAGCCTAGCCTAGATTTCTACTAATAGATTGCAACATTTGTTGGTTTGGTATTATTTGTAAAGTCTTCCCTCTGACATTTAGCCTACATCTAAAGTTTTTGTCGTGCATACTACATTTGTACTATTTTCTTCTATGCAATTAATTTGTTTTAGAATGTTATGCTTATATCTTCAACTTGTGTTTGAAGTTTCTATAGTTTTTCTAATTTTATTAAGTGTTTGTTCTCTATCATATCCTAAGCTACATCACCATAATCATTTAGTTGTCTTATTCAGTTTTGGAAGTTATGTTGATTCAGGTTTATTCAAGATATACTACATAACATGATTCAAACTTTTTTATATAGTTACTTAAGGATATAGAATTGGGGTATCCAATTGCTTCATTTTTTAGCATTGCTGATTATTCAGTTCAATATTAGTTCTATAATTTTTTATCCCCTTGTTTAGATTCCAACTTGGACCCAAGAAAACACCTCATGAATGTTTTAGTAGTAATTGAAGTTCTTGACAATCCCTACAAAAAAAAGATAATTAAATCATGCTTTATTCTTTTATTTCTAAATGCAGATATTCTTGAAATGGGAATAATGTCTCATCTCATAATTATTGGATGCTCCCTTGACATTTCACAAAGCCTTTGTACCATCATACCATTATTTGCAACCTTGGTTGTGCATTGGTTTTTTGAATGTTTTGCACTAGAAGGTTGTGTATCATGGGTAAGAGACAATAGTTGTAGAATCCTTGACCTTATTAACTTGGTTGTTTTCATAAAGTTGATGATAAAACAATTTTTTGCAGGTTGGTTATTTGTGATAACAAATCCTTTTAACCATTTTACTTAGGACAAAAGTTACTTCCATTTACAATCCAAATAGTGTCACAACCCTCCTTGTTCAATTCAATTTCAACAAGAATATGGGGTGAGGGTGTTACAATGCTATCCTTGAAAAGCACCCCACAACACCACCCAAGGGTTTTGAATCAACTACGAAAGAAGGGTGAACTCAAGGTAGATTATGCCTCAACGTTCATAACACATGTAAGCACAATAGAAGTCATGGCACCCATTACAAGATGGTTAGAAGCATAGCGAGAATGCATTAGACAATGTCCATGCATAAAGACCCAAGACAACAACATAATGACCGATCCTAGGCTATGTGCAACTAGCCCAAATTCCTTGTTGTAAAGAAGAGTGGTGACTTCAACTAGAGAGGCAAAGCCTGCTCAACAAGCCTACATATTCTTTGTGAGTAAAGTGAAGGTAATTGCCATTCACATAAGCTCAGATATTGTTATCTCTTTGATTACACACACTATCCTTTTGTAGCTGTATGGTACAATAGTTATGTTGTAATAAACTACAATGTAAAGTATTTAACTACAAATATTTGAGATATAGTCAATGTAAAACTATTTTTCATCTATGTCATTTCACTACTATTAATATCCAATTTACATCCAACTTCCCATGCTATAAATATGGTTACAAGGAAGCATTCAAGATGTGTGTTTAACTTTCATCCCAATGCTTTCTTCTTTCCCATTCTTTGTTGTCCATTGTGTTTCAGAAATTTTCTCTGAGCTAACATAAAGATCCAAGAGTCTGTTTCTTGCTAGGGTTTTTCTTGTTTTTCCCCAGGATATATTCTTGTGTTTTTCTATTGACTTCTTTTTTTACTGTTATCACAAACAATCTAAAGTCACAATTGGTATTGGAGTGAGATTCTTTCATGGTGGTTCTTTTTTGTTTTGTTGTTTGATTTCAAGGTATGGCAAAATTTGCAAAAATCAAAATTGAAAAATTCTCTAAAAATGATTACAATGTTTGGAGAATGTACATGGAGGATCTTCTTGTCAACAAAGATCTTTGGCAAGTAATTACTAATTCCAAGCCTACTACTATCACAGATTCAAACTAGGAGACCATGGATAGAAAGGCATAAAGCAAAATTTATTTGTGTCTCTCTTGTTCGGCGCTGATCAACATTTCTAGAGTTCTAATAGCCAAAGATTTGTGGGATAAATTAAAAGATTTGTACCAAAAAAAATTAGTTGCTAACATATTGTTTCATAGGAGTAATTTACACATACTCAAGATGCTTAAAGGTATGTTAATTACTGATCATTTAAGTATCTTCAATGATATCATGATGCAACTTGAACCAGTTGAAGATAAAATGAAAGAGGAAGATCATTGTACGTATCTTTTAAAGTCTCTTCCTATGTCTTGAAATACTTTCCTAACATTAGTGAGTAATTCTATGTCAACTCTTAATTTTGATACTATTGTAGCTCAACTCCTTAGTGAAGAAAGGAGAATTAAAAGGTCTACCCCTATCCAAAGTGATCTTTTCCTTGCCAAAAACTCAAACATAAAGTTAAATAAAAGTCCACAGTTTAAACCTCCTAGATCCAAGAAAAATTCCACAAAACCAAGATGTCGGAATTGTGGAAAGATTGGTCATTCTAAAAAAATTTGTAAAGTAGCAAAGAAAGAAAAGGCATCTGCAAGTAATAATAATAAAAATGAAATTCCTCCTTCTCATTGATAGGGAGATTTTTATGTGGTGTCATTAATTGATGACATTGAGAGAGTTTCTTGGTATATTGATTCTGGTGCTTTCTATCACTATACCCCACATCATGAATGGTTTTGTCAATACGTTTTTTGTAATCTTGGTCTAGTCAAACTAGGTGATGATGGTCTTTGTGATGTTGTTGGGTACGGTAAAGTTAAAATCCAATTTAAGGATGGAACCATTAACACTATATCTCAGGTTCCTCATGTACTTAAACTCACAATGAGTCTCCTATTTGTGAGTGAGTTAGATTCTATAGGTCTAACTATCATATTTGATAAAGGAAAATGTAAAATCTTACAAGGGTCTTTACCTCTAACTATTGATGTGAAGATGGAAAGACTTTACAGGTTGGAAGCAAGAATGTTGTAGCACAACTTCAATATGGTAGCTATTATTGACTTGCATTCAAGCATTGATCTTTGGCATAGAAGATTAGCACATTTAAGTGAAAAAGATCTAAAGGAACTACATTAAAAAGGTAAAATTAATCTATAGAGGAATCTTTGAATTTTTTTCATCATTACCTACTTGGTAAACAAACACGTTCAAGATTGCCAAGAAGTAATGCTAAAGTTAATCAAGTGTTAGAGTTAATACCTAAGTATGTTTTTGAACCAATTAAAGACTTGTAAACATTCTCACTTGAAGGTGCTACATATTATGTTTCATTCATTGATGATTTTTCAATGAAAGATTGGATCTATTTAATGAAACATAAGTCTGAAGTGTTTGAAAAATGTAAAGAGTTCAAAGCTCTTGTTGAAAATTATTCAGTAAAGAAAATCAAGGTTCTTAGAATAGATAATGGTGGTGAATTTTTCTCCCATGCTTTTAACAATTTTTGTAAAGGACATGGCATATACAAGAAAAAGACTATTCCAAGAACTCCCGAACAGAATCGAGTAGCTGAACATTTTAATAGAACATTGTTGGAAAGAATCAAATGCATGCTAAGTGAAGCTGTTCTTGGTAAACATTTTTGGGCTAAAGTCACAATAATTGCTTGTTATCTCATCAACAAGTCTCCATCCTTTGCAACTAATGGAAAGATTCCAAAAGAAATATGGAGTGGCAAGTCTGTTAATTTGAATTAGCTTCATGGTTTTGGGTGTGAAGCTTATGTTCACATTCCAAAAGTTAATAGATCAAAATTAGACTATAAGTCTGTAAGATGTCTTTTCCTTGGTTATGGTCATGGTGTTAAAACTTATAAGTTGTACAACCCAAAAAAATAAGAGGGTTATCTATAGTTGTGATGTTGTATTTAGAGCGTCTTGCAAACATATTAAGTACAATCTCTCTAATGGTGTAACACCTGATCATGTATCATTTCAAGTTAATAAAGGAAATTCAGAGGGTCATCCTCCCTCAATAGGAGATATTGCTCCTAACCAACAAGATGGTGTGCATAATATACATGACATAAGTACAAGGGAAGATGAAAGTGAAGATGAGGAAATCAAGTATCAACATGATGCTCCATCAGCTTCACAACCCTTAAGGTAGTTTGATCACATAAGAAAATTACTCACTTGGTTTGAAGATCACATTTTAATCACTTAAGCTAAACCACCATACTTATGCTGAAGCATTTACATCTCTTTATCATAAAAAATGGAAGCAAGTGATGGATGATGAAATTTTTGCTATTCATAAGAATACGACATGGGAATTGGTTGAACTTCCATATGATAGAAAACTAATTGGATGTAAGTGGATCTTCAGAATTAAATCTGGTGACCAGTTTAAAGCACATCTTGTTGCTAAGGATTATTCTCAAAACAAGGGAATTGATTATGATGAAATCTTCTCCTCTATGGTAAAATTAACATCCATTAGATCATTGCTTTCAATAGCAATAGATTATGATCTAGAACTTGAACAAATGGCTGTAAAAAAAACTTTCCTCAATGGTGATCTTGAGGAGAAAATATATATGCTTCAACCTAAAAGGTATGAAGTGAAAGAAAAAGAGCATATGGTGTGTTGATTACTAATATTATTGTATGGGCTCAAACAAGCACCAAGGATGTGGAATAAGAAATTTAATGAACACATGTTAAATCTTGGCTTCATTAGAAGTTAGGAAGACATGTAATTATATGTAAAAAATAAAAATGAAAAACTCTTAATTTTACTACTATATGTTGATGACATGTTAATAACAGGAAGTGACATGGATGAAATTAAGGAGTTGAAACAACTTCTTTCTTCTCTGTTTGAGATGAAAGATCTTGGTTCTATTAAAAGGATTTTGGGCATGAAAATTAAAAGAAACAAAGGTAATAACTTTGGGTTCGACAATCTACATATGTGCAAAACATCTTAAAAAGATATAATAGGCAAGATTGTAAACCTATGGCAACACCCTATGAAACTAGGATGAAACTCTCAGTTGAACAATGCCCCAAGATAAATGATGAAAAATAGCTCATGATAAAAATTCCATATGCTAGTGTTGTCGATAGTTATGTAATGGTCACTACTAGACTTGATATTGCATATATTGTTGGAAAACTTAGTAGGTATATGTCTAATCCATGGAAACAACATTGGATTGCTATAAAACAAGTTTTCTGATATCTTCATGGTACTATGAACTTTTCTATTTGTAATCAAAGTGATCCATCCATTTTAGATGGTTATGTGAATGCTGATTGGGGTGGGGATTTAAATAATAGAAAATCAACTAGTGGATATGTGTTCAATATCTTTGGTGATGCTATCTCTTGAAAAAGCCAATTGCAGTCTTATGTAGCTCAGTCTACTACTGAAGCAAACTATGTTGCTATAAACCTAGCTACTCAGGAAGCAACATGGCTTCAAAGATTAGTGGCTAAACTTGGAATTCATAAAAAAATTATGAAATTTGGTTGTCATAATCAAAGCACAATTTATATATCCAAGAATCCAACTTTCCACAATAGGACAAAGCATATAGAAATATGGTATCGCTATATTCAAGAGCAGATAAATGAACAAAGAATTCTTCTTGAAAAAATAAAGCAGAAGAAAATCCTACTGATATGATGATAAAATCTTTATCTGCTGAAAAATTTTTATGGTGTCAAACAACTATTGGTGTCATAAAAGATGATAACATCTAAGGTTTGGATCAGGCTTCATGGCAACTTTTCCTTCAAGAGGGAGAATTGTGAGTAAAGTAAAGCCAATTTCTATTCACATAAGCTCAAATATTATCATCTCTTTGATTACATGCACTATCCCTTTTGTAGTTGTATAGTACAATAGTTATGTTGTAATAAACTACAGTGTTAATTATTTAACTGCAGATATTTGAATTATAGTCAATGCAAAACTATTGTTCATCTTTATCATTTTACTACTATTAATATCCAATTTACATCTAGCTTCCCATGCTATAGATATGATTACAAGGAAGCATTCAAGGTGTGCATTTAACTTTCATCCCAATGCTTTCTTATTTCCCATTCTCTACTATTCATTGTGTTTCAAAAATTCTCTATGAGCTGACATAAAGATCCATGAGCCTATTTCTTATTGGGGTTCTCGTTGTTTTTCCCGAGGATAAATTCTTGTGTTTTTCTATTGATTTATTTTTTTTACTATTATCATGAACAATCTAAAAATCACACTCTTGTGATGAGGTTTACAAGGAATAAAGGTCATGTAGTTCTTTGGTAATTCTTGAGATAGCATGGATCTTATAAGGATCTTTACACTCCTTTGGCCATTATTTTGAAGGGAAATAATTGTTGATTCAAAGCCTACTACTATCACAGATTTAGTTGGAGAACTTGGATAGAAAGGCACGAAGCAGAATTCATTTGTGTCTCTCTCGTTTGGTGCTGCTCAATGTTTCTAGAGTTCTAACTATCAAAGATTTGTGGGACACCTTAAAAGATTTTTACCAAACAAAATCAGTTGGAACATATTTTTTCAATGGAGGAATTTACACACATTCAAGATGCCTAAAGGTATGTTAAATACTAATCATTTAAGTATCTTCAACGATATCATGGCGCAACTTGAAGTAGTTGATAAAAATGAAACAGGAAAATCATTGTATGTATCTTTTAGAGTCTCTTCCTAAGTCTTGGAATACTTTTGCAACATTATTGAATAATTCTATGTTAACTCTTAGTTTTGATACTATTGTAGCCCAACTCCTTAGTGAAGAGATGAGAATTAAAAGGTCTACCTTTGTCCAAAGTGATCTTTTCCCTGCCAAAAACTCCAACTTAAAGTTGAATAAAAGTCCACAATTTAAACCTCCTAGATCCCAGAAAAATTCCAAAAAACCAAGATGTTGGAATTATCGAAAGATTGGTCATTTTAAAAAAGATTGTAAAGAAGCAAAGAAAGGAATAGCATCTACAAATACTAATAATAAAAATGAAATTCCTCATTCTCATTGAGATGAAGATTTGTATGTGGTATCATCAGTTGATGACACTGAGAGAATTTCTTGGTACATTGATTGTAGTGCTTCCTATCACTAGACCCCACAACTAGAATGGTTTTGTGAATACTTTGTTTGTAATCTTGGTGTGAACAAACTAGGTGATGATGGTCTTTTTGATGTTGTTGGATATAGTAAAGTTAAAATCCAATTTAAGGATGGAATCATTAAACTATATCTCATGTTCGTCATGTACCTAAACTCACAATGAGTCTCCTGTCTATGAGTGAGTTAGATTCTGCAAGTCTAACCATCATATTTGAGGAAGGAAAATGTAAAATCTTGCAAGGGTCTTTACCTCTAGCCATAGGTGTAAAGGTGGTGTAGCGACAAAAAACATCAGTGGCTGGAAAACACTGAGGGGTCGACAAGCGCGACACTCTTGATCCCGTATCCACGGGAGGGCCATGCTGGGAGTGTGTGTGGATACGGAGCACCCTGAATAGTCTGGTCAATCAAACAAGGACTTAATTGGTGTCTATATAGCCTTTTGCAACATATATTTTAGAACAAGAATGGAAATGCGACATGATGCTTAAGAATAAATAAGCGGAATGATATTTAAAAATAAATAAAGTAGGAAACAATGCAAGAAATAATGCAACATGCGACAGTAATAGAAAAAAAAGCTAAATACAATTAAGAGCATGCACCACTCCAAAGTTACAAATTTTCTCTGCCAAGGTGGATACAATCAATTGCACAGCATGATGACGTGCAGCAATCCTGAGAGTAACCAAGGTACGCAGAGTGGGCAACTTGTGCACTTTGGACATGGACTTTGGTGTTCACAGCGTAGGGATTCTACCAAGGTGGTAGAAAAAAGGACAGAATGGAATGTCAACCGAGGATGGTAACTATTCGCCGTGTCAAATAGAAATCTTACAATGCTCAATGCTGCAACCAAGGAGAATGTCAAATAGAAAAGTAAGCTGAAAGAGAGAGCCAGGAAGTTAGGGAGTCAGAGAGCTCCAAAAAGCGAGAGCAATAGGGGCAGATAGCAATAGAGCGAAAGAGCCAGAGAGATTTTTTTGTTGCTTATTGGGATATTTATAGGACCAAGGGCATGCGGAAAGGGTCGCTTGGAAGCCACATGCCTTGGCCTTTCATTGACTTTCTCGTGTTGCATGTGCCAATATGGGCATTAGATGCTCATGACCATTGCGACTATGAGCCTACCATATCCTAATTGCACCATCAGTGTCTGGATACATGTGCCAATGATCCAATTAGGTGAAGTGCATTGATATTGCACGACCTCCTGTATGCCTTGCTGTGCTTTGTAGTGTAACATGCTTGACATAGCGTAGCACCGATATGTGCATCGCATGCTTCCTACGTTATGCTACGCTATGTAGCGTAGTGTAGCGTAGCAACTTGCCTTAGTTGCAGAAACTTTGCCAATTCGCATATTTTGTTTCCTACGACGCAAGACTTACGAACTTTGTTGTTCTTACCCTTCGAGCTACCTTCTGTCTCTTCCGCATAATTACTACGCCTTGCTGCACCTTGTAGCTTAGCGTAGCATAGCAGTAGACATAGTCTGTCGCTTCCTGACAGAAAGGAACATCATTGCAGGACCCAAAACTAGGCAAGGAGGCTAACTATGAAACTATTACCATGTTACATCATGTGGCATGGTGTAATGTAGTACTTTGTTCTGCAATCGTCTTCTGAAGCTTGGTACGCTACACAGCGTAGCATAGCATAGTAGACATTGCGACTTAGAAAACTTGTCAAACTATTTTTTGAGCACCCAGAGTGCTACTGCCAACTTTGTGTTGTTTCTGAGTAGGCTGTCGACCCAGTAGGGTACTTAGGTGGATAGGTAGGATGACCTGTGCATCATGTTAACACCTAAAGTAGAAAATTTGCTGAACTGGCTGGCCTAAACTTAGGGCGCTCTCCTCCCGATGAACTGCCATAGCACTACGTGGATAGTAAGGCCTGGTGAAGCCAAGATGACCTTGCATTTTTTGAGGTGTTTCATTGGCCTCTCTTTGTCGATGTCGGGAGAACAGGCTTGATAGATGTCGGCAAAGAATACGAAACACTGCAGCAAATGAAATGCTAAGGTTGTCATTTCTTGAGTGTCGAACATCACTTGACTACACTTCAGAATGTTACATTGATTATGCAGAGGTTAAGGTAGAGAGCAAAGATGATGTTTAGTAGAGTCCCTCATTGAAGTGCTCTAACGGACTCATCCACATTTTCATCTTTGGCTGGCGCTGTTCTTCAACCTCTTGTAGGACAGGTGTTTCCTTCACGGGATGAGTTGTGTTACATCCATGAAGGGTTTTGACCTACCTAAAAATGTGTTCCATGTGGCGAGTTGTGTTACACGTGTCATGGAACTTGCACTGGTGTTCCCCTGGCGATGAGCTGTGTTACGAGCACCATGGGGGTTTGCACTCTATAGTGGCCAAGCAGGTCGAGGCACTCGCTTTGCGATGTGGTAGCATTTGCTGCTATGGTGAGACATGCCTACAGGGGTGAAGGTTTTTCTAGCTATTGGCATTGTTGTAACTCTTGGACACTTGCGTTGGTGCATGGTGTCCAAAGCAGGAAGGCCAGTAGTGGCCTCGGTAACTCCAGCACGACGGAGCTGGTCCTAAAGGCCCCGGGAGTTGCTTGTGGGTGCAGATGCTCTGGAATCCCTACTAGTGGTTTGCATACCTGGTTTAGCTATGGGATCAGCTGCCACATAGTGAACGTCATGCAAGCCCAGGTGTTGATAGGGAGATGGAGTAACAATATTGCAGTTGGGCCACAATACTGTCATCACTCCAGATGCGAGAACTAACCCTGGAACCACCATCAGGGTAAGGAGTCGTGGTGACGGTAGGTTCAGAGGGCTAGTATAATGCCCCAAAAGTATCTTTGGAGGGTCAGCATGATGCCAAGGGTGGCAACACCATACATGCTCCTGACCGTGTTCCCATTATGTTGTGAATCATGTTTTGGAGCTGCAATGACCCACCCATGTGGTTGCATGGCATCCACCTAATGTGTATTTGATGCTAGTGCATGTTGGGGATGCGATGTGAACCTAGTTTAAGGTCTTGCTAGACCATGTGCTAGTTTAAGGTCTCAGCAAACTATTGTACTGATTTAAGGTCCCAACAGACCATACATGCCAGTTTATTGTCGTAGCAGACGATGCCTGATGCCACTATTTTATCGTGATTGCAGACGCTACTCGGTGTTGGTGCTAGTTTAACATTGTACCAGATGATGGTGGATGTCATTGTACTTCAGATGTAGTATGGCTTGAGATACGAGTGATTCACTAGGTTGGCGAACTCGTTGCAATCCATGTACGCTAGCTTAAAAGCTCCATTCCAGAAGGCTTTAGTAACCACGTAAGGGCCTTCCCAGCTGGCTGAGAATTTTCTTGCGTGTTCAAGGGTGGCCTTGAGGACGAGGTCTCCCTTCTGCATTGGCTGTCGATGTAGGTCTGCATGGTATTTCTGCTACTTCTTGCTTTGGTAGTGCTCGATGCATTTCAGTGTCTATGCATGCTCCTCCTCCACTAAGTCGAGGTTGATGACTCGCGACTTGCTATTTCGGGATTCGCTTACAACATCCACGAGGATTATCCAGAGCGATGGTACCTGCAACTCAAGAGGCAATATAGCTTTAGATCCATAAACAAGACTATAAGGGGTTTTACTTGTTGCATTTCTCCACGTCGTTCGATAGGCCCATACGATGTAGAGGATTTTCTCATGCCACCACCTCTTGCTATTGTTGAGCATCCGCTTTAGCAAGTTGATGATAGACTTATTTGTAGCCTCCACTTTCCTGTTCGCCTACAGATAGTAAAGGGAAGAAAATGATTTTTTAATGCCTAGATTGCTATAGAAGGTTAGGGTTTTTGTATTGCTGAACTCTAGCCCATTGTCGATCACAATAGTCATTGGAAGCCCAAACCTTGTTACGATGTTGTCGAGGATAAAATGGCAAATTTCCTGTGATGTAGTCTTCCTCAGGGGAATAGCCTCCACCCACTTGGTGAAGTACTTAGTGGTGGTGATGATGAAGCTATGCCCTATAGAGGACTTAGGTGTGATAGGCCCTATGAGGTCTAATAGCCATCGTTGGAAGGGACACATGATCTATGTTGGGTGTAGGTCTATAGGTGCTATGTGCATGAAATTTGCATATCTTTGGCACGTGTCGCATTTCTTGAATTTTGATAGGCAGTCACATTCCATGTGGGGCTAGTAGAATCCTAGGCATCTAATTTTGGCAGCCATAGTTGTGGGTGCTATGTGTCCACCGCATAGCCCCTCATGTACTTCATTAACTACCTTTTATGCTTGCTTGCCACCTAAACATACCAGCAATACCCCATCGTAGGAGCATCGACATAGGGCATCATTTCCCATGAGCACGTACTGTTGGGCATGCTTATGGATTGCATCTCTCTGGCTGGATGTCAATCCTTCTGGGGGATCGCCATGTTGTAGATAAGCTTTGATGTTAGCATACCATTCCTGGGTATCCGCAACACTGATAGATGCCACATGTTCTACCTGAATGATAGGCTCCATGCATTCTATAATCGAGGTTGGTAGGTTTGCTAGAGAATGTGATGGAATGTTTAGCACAAGGGTAGCTAAAGTGTCTTCCATGGTGTTTTCGTTACGCGGCACGTGTTGCACATCTATGGTTGCGAATCGTTTAAGCAGGATTTTTGCCAGATCACAGTAGGGTTGCAGGTGCGTAGCCTTGCAGGCATAGACCTCGATGACCTGATTCCCAAGTAATTGTGAATCTCCCCAGATAGCCAGGTATTGTATGCATAGCACTTTGGCAGTTAAGAGACCTCTGAGTAGCCCCTTGTATTCTGCCACATTGTAGGTACAAGGTGAAACACTGTGAAAATTTTGAGGCTTCAACGGTTCAGTAAAATCTTGTGACTTAGGCAAAAACTTTGTGACAAAATGTGGCCCAGCAAGTTCTCTCTTCAGTTAAGGGTCTATTCTACCATGATACACAACACAACGTAATGAACTCTAGAGGACAGAACAAGACCAGGGGTGCATAATGACAATCTTTCAACCTTGGAAGCTTTCCATGTTATGAAAATCTTAACTTTTGGCATATTATGATGCGTTACACAATATAGCGTAATGTTGTATAACACAGTGTAATGTTAGAAGGTGGTCCACCACAACAATAGAGATGGCAAAAAATTCAGGACCTCGGCAATCCAGCAAAATCTCAAGGCTTAAGCAACAATCTGCAACTTGCCGTACATTCCAGCAAGTTCTCCTTTTCAGATAAGGGGCCAATTACGCTGCATCATGTAGTGTAGTGTAATAAACCCCAAAAGAATTGAACAGAAACAAAGGCAGCGTGGAAACATCACTCTTTTACAAGATTCGCCATTTTACACTGAATTACGCTACGCAGCGTAATCTAGCATGACGCAGTGTAATCCAGCACGATGCCACGTAATCAAAGAACAGTTTGTCACCAAAGCTCAAACAAGAGTGGTTTACAACACATTACACCACAGAGCGTAATATAGCGTGATGCCACAGGCTTCAAACACAAAAGCATCAAGTCAACGACATCTCGTAACTTTAGGACACACATCATCTATACCTTATAAATATCCTGACCCTAACCTTATAAATATCCCAGTTGACAAGAATCAAAAGGGGGGCAAAAAAAAATTTTTAGGTTGACAAATTTTCTCTACGAGCGATTTTCTTCCATTGGCAATCGTTGAGAACTTTGACAAAATATTGACAAGAAAATGAAAGAGGATCAAGGATCGTAAAAACATTGGAGGTGATTGGCAAGAACCCTTGATCAAAAATAGTCAGGTAACAGATATTCTACTTCAGGTCTGACCTCTGTATGCCCAGATTGGCTTGAACAAGGTAGATCAACCTTTGCTTGCTTTGTCTTTAAACAACTTTCTTTTTGTTTGCACGTACTTTACCTAAATGGAAGTCTGTTCGTAATCATTGTATCTAATACATTCTGTTCATGAGTCAAATCCTAGATCTTGGGATTGCCTATGTTCTAAATCCGAGCTATTGTGTTCTATCTATACGAATCTTGCAAATCGTTTCAAATCGATTATATTGTTTTCAATCACCTTTGAAGTTAACAATATTATATCTTCTCATAAATATCCATCATTTTGTCATCCAAATATCACCAAAAAAAATGTTACTGATCAAGTAAGTCCCTATCTAATCAACAAGACTGTTCAGGGCACCTCGAATTCGTTCTCTCCAGCATGGCCCTCACACGAATCTAGGGTTAAAACTATGTACACGGATTCCTGCTCAGTATCTCCAGCGACCAAAGTTTTCCATCGCTACAATTTTCTGGCACTAGAAGGAGGGCCTAAACCTCTGATCCGCACTTTATGGGTATTCTTGTAAGCTGTTTGTAGCCATTGTTAATCAACGTAAACGTAATACCTTTGAGGTTGTTTACAAGTTTGTGTGGTGCAAATCACTCGCTTTGACGATTCCTTTGGAATCCTACAAGATAGAAAGCTCTAAACATTCATTAGTTTTCCTTTTCCCTTGTGATCTTTATCCTTATCATCATTACTTCACAACTGCATAGAGAATGACAACATCAACTACTGCTGTTGACATCGCCAACCTTGAGAATCCTTGGACCATGCAAATTATGCCTCATGTGGTTGAGCCACCAATTAGTCTAGTGCAACCACGTCGCTCCCTCAGGCTACAAAATAAGGAGCCTGAGGGACATGCTCAGCGCAAGGAACACTACAATTTCCTTTGTGCTAAACTAGCAGCAAACCTGCCCATGTATCCACTAGAATTTGAGGAAAAACGAGAATATGAGTTCATGTACTACAATTGGAAGGAATTTATTCCTTCACCTAACACCACTATACCCCTGACAGATCAACAAAAGTGGATCCTAGATCAAATGCTGATGGCTAAGACATTGCTAGAACAACTCTAGAAGTTGTTCCATGATGAAACGCTTCATGACGGGCAAGATGATCTAGACTCTCACTCTAACGGAGGCAATCACGTGGATTTCACCATGGCCCCTCCCTCCACGATGTCCCATGTAAATCTGTTGTTCATGGTTACCACGCCTTTAACATTATCCAATACTAATCAAGTCCCGCATTCGCCACGTCTACATTTTCTCTCTCCAACTATTCTTCCAGGTGAAGGTCCGTCACAAATCATACCTCAGCAGGTGCAATTACCTATTCCATCTCATCATGTACCTGTGCCCATGTCACCACATGTACACGCGATGCCCACTTCACAATTACCTACAACACCCGCCTTCATCCTGATCCACACGACAAGGCCCGCCACTACAGCATGGTGGGTTTCAAACATGCCTCTTGCTACGCAACCTACACAGATGTCCAAACCACTCCTTCATCAAAGCCAACTCCCACCACTATTAAACCTTGTTACAAGGTCATTGTCTATACACCCTATTGCACAAACAGTGTATCAAATGGCACAACCGGTGGCGGCTGTCCCTATTCCGTCGCCCAGTGTAGTTCCTCCTGTCATTCCACAAATGACCTCTCCATCTATGGGTCTAGATCAAGCTTTCTAGCTTATTTAGACCCTTACAGAGGAGGTTAAATGTCTAAAGGCTTCTGGTTCTAACATAGTACAAGTCATGGATTTTTACAATGACGATCCTATTAGCCCGGTGGTGCATGTTTTATCATTACCGCCTGGAATGCCACTCCCCCATTTTACGAAATACAGTGGGGAAGGTGATCCCAACACCCATTTAGTTACTTTTAGATCAGAATCATTGCTATTGCAACAATGGACACATACTATCATTCGTGTCTTTTTTATGTCCTTAACGGGTAAAGCTTTGGATTAGTATTGAGCACTCCCATGTGCTTCCATTTCAACTTTGGAAGAGCTATTAACTCAGTTTGTGACTCATTTCAAGTACAACCTGAAGCTGGAAGTCATGCTGGACTAGCTCATTGGAGTCAAGTAAGACCCGCTCAAGTCGGATCAAAAGTTTATACAGCGGTGTAGCGCTACCTTGAATGAAATCCACGAACCCATCGTAGAGGCCCATCTATTGGCAATCTTCAAAGGGGCAGTTAGCGACTTTATCAAGTCTAAACTATATTACCTCACTCCCCACTCCCTCAGCCAAGCCTTTTCTCAGACTAAGAGCATCCAAGACATGGTGGAGGCTAGCAAAGATCCAGCGTATGTGGTCCACAAAAATTCCCACAGCAAAGGTACAAACAAAGGCAAAGCCACACCGACGATAGTAGCGACAATTGCCGAAGGAGGCAAGAAGAAAAACAACAACAAGAAAATACCTGTGAAATATGCTAAGTTGACAACTAGCTCAATTGGAAATAATCAAGAAACTCCTTCTACCCCTGAAGGACCTCCACAGTCGAGGCCTAAATTCAAGCGTAAAGATTGCTCAAATTACGCGTCTGTACTTGTAAAGCCTTCTGAACTCCTGAAGCAATTACTGGGAACTGGCCATATTTGACACAAGATGGTGTTCAAGGAGGCTCTAAAATGCCACAAGTGCCATTTTAAGTTGCTCAAGAACCCCTCCTTGGCCCAACCTAACGAACCACCAATTCCCAAGAACTTTAGGTTGGATGGATTTTGTGACTACCATCAATTGTGTGGTCATGATACGAATTACTGCTGGGTGTTAAAAGATGACATTCAACATCTTATTGACCAAGGTGACCTGATCCTAGATTGTAGCAGTCTAGCATGCCCTGGAAAACCAATCCATGCATGTGTACCAAGACCTGTTAAATGAAAATAACGCAGGGTACACAATCAATGTGGTAAGAGAAGAGGGCGATGGTCAGGCATGGCCAAAACAGCCTTTCGTGTTACGAATGCCCCCTTGTCTGCCCCAAGCAGTAGGTCCATCAGCATCAAAAAGTGATGACCCAAAGCAACCTTTTATCCTTTGAACCCATTCTCAGACCACTGCCCGACAGCCTTCTATCAATGAAGCCGCGGCCAAGTCCAGGCCTATGCCCAAGGCACCCTTTGTCATCAGGGTGCCAAAACCATAAGTTGTCACTCCTGTGCAAGGGCAAATTTCTAAGTCAATCACCCAATTTCAAATTAATAGAAAAGAATAAGGGGTTATGACAACTAACATGGCCAAGGATCATCTTACGTTGGGGTTTCCCAAGCCTAAATGAAACACCACAAAATTCTGAGCTTAGCACTTCTCCAACAAGAATCGAGCTAAGTCATGATACTCCCCAGCATGACTGAAGCTTGAGGACCTCACAGATAGCTTCAAATAGAGTCAAACTAAGTAAGAAATGGTTCTCTAGGATCCAAAAAAGACTACAGTGACACCTGGCATCAATCTTGGAAAATTTTGAGCTCAAAATATTTGGTTTTCACTAGGTATGCATCCTGTACGCTGGCCTATACATGCCCAGCGTATGGCCCAGCGTGCAGCAACTTTTGAGCCTCAAAAACGCATAAACATGGGCTAAAATTGAAGTTATAGACTCCCCATGACCTTTCCTAAGGTCCTAGATAGGTCTCAGGCTCCTAAAAACTATATTTTGGGCACCAAATGGGTCATTTCCTACCTACACGCTGGCTCACACGCCTAGCGTGTATGCCTAGCGTATGACTTCAAAGGTCACCAAAACAGGCACTTTAGAGATAGATTTTTAGAAAGAATTGACACTTAGAGATGGGGAAATTGTTAGGCACCATCATGGGCTCAAAAAAATCAAGTTTTGACCTTGAAATCATGCACTTTGTAGTTCACATGCTGAACATGTACATCCTGCACGCCCGGCATGTATGCCCAGCGTGTACACCTAGCGTGTATGCCCAGCATGTGGCACCAAGAGCAAGGTCAAACAGGAAATTTCAGGAAATTTGTTGGCATGGGGTTGACCCTCGGGGCATGAGCATCTAGTCTACATCATAAGCTTCGAAAACTTCCATTGTGGGCAAAAGTATCAGTTTTGGCCTCACACGCTGGCCTACAAGCCCAACGTGCACACCCAACATGCACCATCAAAAGTAGGGTCGATCAAGTGATTCATCCAACCTGCATGCCCAACGTGTATGCCTAGTATGTAGCACAACATACACTAGTTGAAGCTTCCCAAAACCCTACCAAATGAGCCCAAATTCGACAGGCAGCATCCTCATGACACCGGAGCGCAAATTCAAGGGCCAGTTCATATTTTTTGTTGTAACAGTAGTGTTCGTTTGTAAAGTTGAATTCTTTAATGTTGGTCAAGTCTATACGCTAAGTCCACACACCCAGCGTGTACATGTTGTCATGTAGCACTTTGTACAGTTGTAATATTCTTTGCACTCAAGCAACGCAGCCACATGTCATCCGACCCAAAATTCTCTCATCCACAGCCACTCATACCCTTCCAGATCCAAATCTAATGTCCAAAACCTCATAAAAACCCCAATTTTTCACTAGATTAGGGGGGGCAATTAGGAAAAATAGAGATAAGAACCTAGGAGACTGAGCAAATCGGAACATACGAACCATGTACTCTAGACATCTACCCTGCATGTTGAGCATACAACCTTCACACTGTGCCTGCAGTCTAGACCAGCATACCATCATCTCTCCACATCCACCAGGGCTCTTCATCCACCTTGTGTTAGATCCACAACTACGTTCAGACTGGTGCATTGTAATCTCTATTTTTTTTACAATAAAGTTGCTTCATTCCTGGTTAAGATCTGTTATAGTTTTCATTCATTCTTGTTTATCTCTCTCTGCTTATGTTCCTGCACGTTTACATTCCAGTTTACATTTATCATGTTGTTTACACATAACCTGGCGTATTGCATAGCGACATAATTTTGAGGAAATCCTTGTCTGATCTACGTGCGGACCACCTGATGTACTCTACCTTCGTGAGTTCCAACTCATCCTCAAGTGAAGGTAGAGTCTTCTATGCCCATCTGCAGATCACATGGTGCTTGCCCCATTCCAGCCTTGCATCGACGATTTCAGACAGTACAAAAAATGGCACTAGAAGGAGGGCTTGAAACTGCTTAAATCTACACTTAGTCAGCATAATTCTAATTTTGTACCTCTCAAATTTGTGCCATGTTCTGCAACAATCTCAGTGTCTACACACTGCCCAGCTTACCCTCACACTGTAGACCCTGTCTGCACGCTGCCTAGCCCACCGGCACGATGTAGACCCTATTTGCATGCTGCAACAATTTTCGACATGCTGACCACTCTATTTGTACGTTGCAACAATTTTCAACACGTTGACCACTCTATTTGTACACTGCCTAGCTTACCTACACACTGTAGACCCTGTCTGCACACTACCTAGCCTACCTACACACTGTAGACCTTGTCTGCACGCTGCAACCATTTTCAACACACTGACCACTCTCTTTGTACATTGACTATTGCAGTCTACAAGCCGTGAGCCTAGTTCACATGCTGTGATCAGTTTCTGCACATTGACAATAGTGCCTGTACGTTGTGAGAGTGGTTTGTACACTGCTCATAATTCCATACTTAGCCATATTTTCGTCTGTGTACACTTACATTGCCTACCTCCTATACACCTTGTTACACTTAGGACCTTTTCATCATGAATACCGCCAATACCAATGTTTCAACCAAGTCCACTTTAGATATCATTGGCCCCACAACAATGCCGATACCCATCATGCAACCCGTAGGGGCCCATGGTGAGGTCAATCCCTGGGGAGGACCTCGCCGATCTCTCAGACTGCAAGGGAAGAATCCATCATTCAATGTCATAACACTGGAATAGTGTAGCTTTATATGTGTGAAGATCCAAGCTGGCCTAGTAGTAGATCAAACTAAACTGGAGGCTAAGAAACAGTATGAACTAGTTCATAAGGGAGGACATGAGTTCATCCCCTCCCCTTATGACATCATCCCTCTTCCAGAGCATTACTCTAAGCTCATCTCATAGCTCCTCCTAGTAAGAAGTCAGTCTCTGGACCAGTCTATGGTAAATCCTCAATTGGAAGAGGAGGATGACTTTACGGCTCAGTTCAAACATGAGGATTCGTACCATACTCTTAGTCTGCACACCTACGCCAACCCGTTATTTCACCTCTTCACGGGGGAGACTATGCCCCTCCATTCATTTAAAACCACTCAAGCATATGTGCCTCAACAAGAACCATCCACTCTTATTCCCACTCTCCTGGTGACCAATACCCAATTCAATATACTCGTCACCACCATTCCTCCCATCACCACATCACTCCTTCTCTTACAAGTACAACCCCAAAAACACCCGCCTCAAACCAATGTAGGAGTGACATTCCCATCCCAAGTGATTGGGATGCTATCTATGATACATGCTTCTACATCTGCTCACTATATACCATGGATTCAAACCCAAGGAACACCCTTCACCACTTCAACTCAATGATTTCAGGGTGTTCCGTCACAAATCATGATTGGACAGTGGGCTGGGACTGGTATGCAACCACATAAACCCCCTCACTACAACATACCACCTCATACAATTCCACCCATGAACATCCCTCAAGTATAGTAACAACAACAACAACAACCCTTTCCTTACAGTATGCCCCCATTAATAGCACCCACCATGAACATCCCACAAGCGCAACCTCTGACTGCTGAACTTTCCTCTTTCCAGCCCACCGTACAATAATCTAACTTGTATACTACACAACATAACCAATCTGCCATCTCACCTGGTGCCCAAGACTAGGCTGAAGCCAAAAAACTAATGCAAGAGCTAACTGATGAAGTCAAGCGTATCAAAACAGCTACCAACAAAGAGCTTAAGACAATAGATTTCTATCAAGATGATCCTATCAGCTCTTTGGTTCCATCTCTAACATTACCTAAGGGTGTTTCATACCCACATTAACTGAATACAATGGGGAAATAGACCCCAATGCCCATCCTGTAACGTTTAGACTAGAGTGTGTGTTGCTTCAGGCATGGCCACATGGCATCTTGCAGGTGTTCCCCATGTCCCTCATAGGGAGAGCACTTGACTGTTATTGGGCTTTGGCCCGAAACTCCGTATCTTCTTTGGAAGATTTATTACACCAGTTCATCACCAAGTTCAAGTATAGCTTGAAGCTTGAAGCAACACTTGATAGCCTCATACAAGTCAAGCAAGCCCTGCTTGAACCTATTCAAAAATTTATTCAATGGTGGAGGGCTACCCTCAATGAGCTCCATGAGCCAATCCCGGAGACTTATCTCCTCACTATTCTAAAGGGGTCCATTAATGATTTTGTAAAGTCCAAATTATACTATCTTAACGCACGCACTTAGCCAAGCATTTGTGCAAATAAAGAACATAGAGGAGGCAGCCCAAAATAGCCATGACCCTACTTTTTTATCCTTTAAAAATCAATACACTAAAAAAGACAAAGAAAAGGCTAAGGCAACTATAGTAGCAGTAGTAGAAACACAACAAACGAGTATGGGACGACAAGGAAAACTGCCTACTACCCCTACTAACTATGCTAGACCTGCTCCTACTATTGCACCCAAACTGTCTACATCACAAACTGCTACAATAGTTCATGCCTGAAACTTTGAGAGGAAAGATCCCTCTCAATACACATCATTGCCTGTGAAGCCTTCTCAACTCTTTGACCAACTTTTGAAGGATGGAATGATGAAACACAAGAAGATGTCTCCTATAGCTATTCAAAAACATGATCGATTCTGTGAATTGGTCAGGAATCCAAGCTTGGCTACACCTAACGAGCCTGTTGTCCCAAAAGGCTTTAGGCTGGATAGGTTTTGCGAGTACCATCAATGTAATGGGCATGGTACTGATTTTTGTTTCACCCTGAAACAAGACATTCAACAAATGATAGATAGGGGTGAAATAACTTTCGATGATTCCAACCCAGTTCAACTGCAAAACCAATCCATGGGCGTATATAAGGACCCACTAAATACTAAGGAAGAACCATACGTAATTAACACTATCTACTTAGATAATGAACAAGAAGCACCTAGGATCAACACCATTTATTCGGATAATGAACAGCAAACACCTAGGAGACCCTTTGTAGTTCGTATTCCTTCTACTGCACAAACACCCACATCTCAATCATCATACCCTCCATATAACCTACCTATCCCGCAAAGACCCTATGTCATTCGGATACCTCCCGTGGTGGCAGCCTCTACCATACCACCACAAGATAAACCATACGTAGTGCATGTGCCTCCTACTGCTACTACCGCAAACACACAACCTCCTACCCGGACCGCTCCCTATGTAGTCCGAGTGCCACCTGTGGTTACAACTACAGAGGTACAACCCCCAACTAGACCAACTCCATATGTTGTTAGGATACCCAAACATCCTGATAGCCACCAATCTTCCACTCCGCAAACACAAAATAGACCGACCTTGTATGTTGTTAGGGTGCCTAGGCAGCCTGACACTCAACCACCTTCAACCATCCAATCGCAACCCCGTCCTACTCCATACGTCATACGGGTTCAAAAGAAACCCAATGTTCAGAAACCAAATGTTCCCCCGTACCACATGCGGGAATGCCTGGTAGACAGGCCTACATGGGAACGATTGGAGAAAGAACATCAACGGCTTACCTTAGGACCCCCTAGGCCTACTCCATTAAGTGCAGTACCCATGACATCACCTAATAACAAACTGAACATGAGCTATAAGGGAGAATCATTAGGAACGGATGATACATCAAAATCAATGGTTACAGAAGAAAACGTCAAACTAGCTACACATGAGATAAAACTGTTGGGCCAGATGGACCGGGTAACCACTAACAAGCACACACCTAACGGTAAAGATTTAGCAATAGCCCTAACAAAGGTTACGCAAGCACTTAAATAGAAAAACACTTCATTAAGCCTATATGACCTGATGTTAGCTTCTCAAACTCATCGCAAAGCCCTAGTACATATGTGGACATCAATCGCAGTAAGTGAAGACTTACCTTCGAATCAACTTTCTATTCATATGGTAATGTATTCACCTCAAGGATCGTCTTCTAAATCACTGGGCTTCCATACTAGCAACATCAAAATTGATGAGAAAATAGGAGAAGTGACAACAACACCTATGTTCATAATGATATAAGTAAATCAATTCAACATACATAGAGTGCATGTAGATGACGGAGCTGCCACAAACATAGTACCCTCCACCACATGTTTAAAATTGTTTAGTGGATCACGCGTAGTAGTAAAAGGCATCATAACTTTGGAATCTATAGCAGGGGATTGATTCCCCACATCTGCTAACTTTGTTGTCATTGACGAAATGCCAGGGTTCAATTTAATATTAGGAAGATCCTAGCTGGCCCAGCTCAAAGCAGTCTCTTCCCCCATACACCAAGAAATTCACCTACCTTATGAAGGTGGTGAAATTGTTATACATGGGGATGCTACTACATCTACCATCTCATCTTATACGGATACAAACCAAGGCTCAGAGGTTAAGTTTGAAGAGCCTCAATAGGATGACACAATGGAAAAACAATGATCCATCAGACGTAAAAGAAATTTCACCTAGCATAGAAACACCCGAACCTAAAACTGTACATATACTGCCTAACCTGAAAATTACAACAAACATAGAAACTACTGTACACATGGAAACACTAGAAGACACCAACATAGCACCTGTTCCACCAGACATCCCTTGGGCTAAATTACCATTCAAATTGATCAGTGAAGCAGACGCTAAGTTCAGAACCACACCTAACATTAAATTAAAAAAAATCAAAAAATTACTAAACCATTAAACTATATTCATCGCCGAAATGACATTAAACTATCACATGTTTGCAATGACATAAAACTAGCCATGACTAGAAATGGCCGGTTTACCAAGAAACCCATCAGTATCACTTGAAAATTCTCGTGTTTAGGGCATGGGGCCCGAAATGGCCTTAAAATAGAACATCAAGACTACAGTCCGTCATGACTTTAAATTGACACACATGTGCACATGGCTCGAAATGGCATTAAACTAGAGCATTTTATTACATTTTTTTTCTCTCAATTCAAGTTCACTGTTCAAATTTATGCTTACATTGTTGCGTTATCAGTTACAGTTTTCCTTCACATTCCCCTTTTACATGATTATGCTTCAATTACAATTATATTCCTACTTGCATTCCTACTTTAGAAATTACACTTAACCAACAAAATGAACAAAAACATTTTACACTACTACATCATGTTTACATTTAAACAACCAAAAGAACAAAAAAAATCTTCACTTCAAATCTATGCTTATCAGTGTTCAAACAAACTCAAAATTCAAATAAAAAAAATGATGAACAGAAAACTCAATCAAAAAAATTGTATAAATGTATCAAAGTAAAATCACAACTTGGCATAATTTCCCCACCAATACATAGATCATATACATAATCACTTTAACAAAAAGCCATCAATTCAAAACTAGGCATCAAATCCAGGAGGGGCTTGATCTTCGGGCTCCTCCGCATCACTTTGCCCCACTCCACTAGGGCCACCTTCCCGGCCACCATCATCGCCATGACTCTGTAAAAGGTAAAAGAAAATAATTAACAAAGAAAGATGACATTTTCTGCTAAAAAAAATAAACAAAATTGACAAGTATAAACGACTTACCGAAGAAGATCCTCGTAGACCAAACTCCAATCAATGAAGAATTTCTTCTTCAGGGACACTTGCCCAATTGGTCCCATCAAGATCTAGATCAATGTTGGCTAAGGCCTCCCCTTTCTCCACAGAAGACCATGTAGGATGTTTAAGAGGAAACTCACCCACAGAGACCTCTCCAAAAGCTATAGTAATAACCCTCTTGCGAAATTCCATCTCTACCACTGTATGCTTAGCGAAGGCATCAAATGAAGATCGTAAGCCTAAACCCTGTACAAACATCTCCAGCTAATGCTTCTCTATGGATTTCTCCTTTAATGAATTTTTGTAATGATACTTATGCGTCTTTTCATCTTGACCCCATTTCTGCACCTTAGACATGAAAGCTTTCCAATCCTGACATTTGACATTTAGCAAGTCTATCTGCGCCTTACGCTCCGCTAGTTCCCAAGTCATGGTTACTTGGCAATTCAATAAATTCCAATACCTAGTATAAGTAATCTCAGAGGTTTGCCAAGAATGAACACCTGTCAACCTTGTCGAGGCAAACTCATAGCGTGACTTAAAGTCATCTCGTTCTGCCGTTATCCTGGCAATATCTCTTTCCCCTGCCTGAATCTGTAACCATAGTTTCTTAATGGAATGTCTATAGGTCCAAAGAGACTTAGCATTCTACACCACACATTTTGCCACCTCATCATAGATCTATCTCGGTGCTTGCTCAATCTTTGGTGGTAGTGTAGGTAGAATATCAATACAAGTGGCCTCAGATGGATCCCACTTCAGTTTAGCCCCTATCCACATGAAAAAAATATACATTAGACATTGGACAATAGAAACGAGTGCGAAAAAAAAACCGAAGGACTCAAAATGCTTAAGACATAGGTACCTATTTCAGGATGAGCTTGTTGGATGTGATCAATTACCTCATCAATGATACCAAGGACAAAATCCATCTTGCTTGGCATCTCGATCCAAGTAAATGGTTCATTTGAAGGAGACGGGTCAACTTTGGCAGTCATTTCCATTGGAGTCTTCATCATAGGTATTTCCAAACGGACATTAGGAATCGTCCTAGTTTCAACATTTTTGCTTGGTAGCAGGAAAAACATAAAGTTAAAACTCTGAATAATCAAAAGAACAATTCAAACACTAAAAAAAATATATAAAACATAATAAGGAGAGCATACTAAAATCTCTGTCTTCTTCCCGATTCGGTGGATCACCAAGGTCTAACCTTCCTCTGAGGAAACCATCAAAAATCTCGTCAATTCCATGCTGATCATCGATGTGACCCTTTTCTGTGGTGTCTCCCTTTCACTCTTTTGCTTCTTCCCTTAGATGGAAGGGGACTTCCATCTCGTTGTTTCCCGCTTCATCCTCCTCATCTAAGTTCGTTTGGATCTCTTCCTCCTTGATGATCGTAACTAACTCCTCTCTCCTTACTTCGGTAGACAACTCTAACGAACATTCATAAGTTCAACATTAGTTTCGCATAAATGATCAGAAAAATTAGATAAAATAAATAATAATGATAATAAAACAACAAGAAATGAGTGAATCAGGCTTACTTACCCCGTGCAGGCATTTGAAATCGTATACGTTTCACTTTTGGTTCATCTACAGTTGGAGCAACCTCTCTAGAGCGCTTAGGTTTTTGAACTTTGCATTTCACCTTCCCGATTATTTCCTTGATTACCCGATTGACTCTCCTAGTAGTGTAGGGCACACAACCTGGTTCCAACCCTACACTGTCACGCGTATGAATTGAATGGCCAAATGATCCCTCCATTGTAATAGAAATCGATTTGTCAATTCCCTCGGGACCATCTTGAGATTTGGCCACCTCAAACAGGTGACGAATCCATGGGTAAGATAGTTGGCCACAATCCCTTAACACGTACTTGTTGTCTGCACGAAAAACCAGAATTTTAGCTAGTCGGTGCAAGTAACCGGTGAAGAATGCAAAGGTGAAATGGGACTGCACCTTAATGTTCGAACACAAACTCACTATCTCCCCGTGGAAACCTGAAAGTAAAAACTGGGCCAAATTATAACGTACCCTAGTCTCCAGAATCATGTGCATGATACACACAGATTCTACCTCAAAAGTCTTCACTTGGGAAAGGGACTTGGGAAACACTCGTGCTCTAAACAGGGGATATAGCTCATTTACTTCAGTCACTTTTGATTTTCCCTGCATAGGGAATCCCTTACCACCTTTAAGAACACCCAACCAGTGCTCCAATTCACAAACAACATGGATCTCTTTTTGTGCTCTATCCAAAATCACTCCAGCCCCATCTGTCGGTACATCAAAGAAGTCTGAAAAGAACTCCACCGACAGATGGAAAGCTACTTTAAATCCCTTGATGTGAGTTCTATAGCAAGTAATTTTTTCGTTGAAAGAATCAATGATCACAATCATCTCGATCATAGAGACATCAGGACTTAGGGCAGTAAATAACTCCATGAGGCCGGCATCACTCAAACAACTGATAATATGTGGTGGTGACTTATCACACAGCCATCGTTGCGCATCACTGATCTCCACAAATTTCATGGCTAAGGTGCTCTCAGTCCGCCTGGTTGTGATAGTGACTCCACTACGGGGGACATCCACTGTATGCATAAGGTAACACCATGGAGTCAATATAACCAATGATGTACCAAAAAAAAACAAACGTGAAGCATCAAAAATACTATTAATTACCGTTAGATAATGGATTAGGATCGTTAGATGCCAAATCAGCATCGCATGGGAAAACTGGCCCACTACAAGACCAATCCCCATGCAGCCACCCCCGAGCCTTACATTGTGCAAGCGCCCTAGAATATCATTTGTGAAAATGAACAATTTCACCCTTAGTTTGGGCTAACATGGCACCATGGAGAGTGGGACCCACCATGAAAGCCTCTAAGGTGGTATGAGCCACTGCGAGTCCATCATCATCTATGCACACTCCTTCTTTATCAAATTGAGGCCTGCAAAGAAACAATGGTCAAAACATGAACAACCACTAAGCATCAAAATAGAAACGATAAATTAAACAGCCTTATCTCTCTACCTTGTACACCATTCTAGGAGGATTCTGTAACAAGGTGTGTGCACGAGAATCCAGGAATAATGTGTTGTTGATGAACTCAGGGCCATGTGATAATAGGTCCCATACACGTGATAATGGATGGGTAGATCTAGGCCCTCCAGAGGGACCATCCTCAATTGTAAGCAATCCCTCATCGACGTCCACCATGAAAGCCATAATGCCATTTGAGGATCTCGGTAAAATAGTCTCAAGGACACTCCATGCTAATTTTTCACTTAGGTGAGACCATGATAAAGGTAAGAAACTCGTTGACACCCATTCTAAACCATACCCCATTTCGATCAATAGTCATATCGAGAGCCAGTTCATTAGAATCAATAGGCCCAAACCATGCCAGAACCCCAACAAGCTCCACCACTTGGAGGAAAGGTTTGGGATCCCTACAAGTATTCAAGAACCAAGGTAAATAAACCACACAAAAATAAAGTTTCACGCTAGGGGCCAACACTTGCAAAAAACTATTTTCATTCACGCTCAGCGTGAAGGCCCTTCACACTTAGTGTGCAGACCTTACACATTGGAAATCTCAGTGTGTAGACCCGGCATGCTGGAAATCTCACCATGCAAACCCTACACGCTGGAACATGGGCATGTAGATCTTGCATGCGAGAAACCTCAGCGTGCAGACGCTGCATGCTGGAACGTGGGCACACAAGCACTGCACACTGGAAACCTCAGCATGCAGACCCTGCATGCTAGATTGTGGGCATGCAAACCCTACACGCTAAACATTTTGGCCCCATCCTGCATGCCAAATATGTAACCAAGATTGCCAGACATGAAACATTTTGCACGTGAAGGAACAAACGTGGACGCTACCCTGCACGCTAACATCTATGCTATGGAAACAGGCAAGGACTCACATAATATGCCAACATGAAGAAAGGAAAATGAGTGTAAATTTACAGAAAATAGTAAGGGAAGCAATAAGCAAAAATACAAATTTTGTCAGAGGATCAATGCCTACCGGCACATCGATCTAGATCATGATGGGATCATAGGTTTGGGTAGGCACCAGAGCATCACCTTGATCTCCTTGGCAAAGGTCAAATTGGGCTCCTTCCTTCCCTGGCCTTTCGCTCGCTTACCATTGCCCAACTTTGCACGCTATGTTCATGATGAACCCTATGTTCACACTGAACCTTGCATTCACGTTGAACCCTGTGTTCACACTGAACTTGCGTTCACGCTGAACCCTTCACACTGGGGTTTCAACCCTGCATTCACATTGAACACAACCAGAGGTAAAGATAACTATGTACTAGGCTAAACATTACCCACATGAAATATCCCCTTACATAGAAACTCCTGTTACCTAAACTAAACACCTCGGTGCATACTCCTCATCTTGCAGTCTCACACTTAGTAATGGTTACAAATCATGCAACCAACATAGACATCATAAACGAACCATCACAACTAGCCTGGTAAGGCCTTAAACTACCACAACTAGCCTGGTAAGGCCTTAAACTACCACAACCGGCCTGGTAAGGCCTTCAACTGCCATGAGTCCAGGTACGACGATAAACTACCACTGCATACCTGAGTCACTGTTAAACATACACATGATCTACATTGCCTGGAAAGCATAAAAACCCCCTAGCTGACTTTTCTCCTTGTTTATTGGCAAGAGCAACCACGATGGATTGCAAGTATCTATTCACACCATTGACCATCGATGGATCACATGGAAAGATCATATGAGAAATCAACATAAATTCTATCAATGTAGGTCCACCAACAGAGGACACATTTGTAGCCTCAATGCAACAAACATTAGACAACTATGAAGGTATGAAAAAATATTTGGACATAGAAGCTGATAGCATCACTGAAGACCCTTTAACTGAAACCCCCATAACTATGCCTGACGGTGAAGTTAAGGTATTAAAATTGAGCACACTATTACAACCTCAACTTGCCAAGAACATAGAACACGTGCTTCAAGACAACATGAAAGAATTCGCTTGGTCTTACAATGACATGCCTGGAATAGATCCTCGCATTGTCCAACACAACATTATACTCGATCCCAAGTTAAGACCAGTGAAATAGAAAGCACACAAGGTCAAAGCAGAGGTAGCACTGGCAGTTTGCCATGAGATCACTAAACTTTATCAAGCTGGTTTTATTTAGGCTATTGACTACGCTGACTGGGTTTCCAACATGGTTATTGTCCCAAATAAGAATAGAAGCATTTGCTTACGCATAGACTTTCAGAACCTCAACATCGCAACCATAAAGGATGACTTCCCGCTACCAAGCATTGTGCGGGGCATACTCTGTTTCCTTTTATGGATGGCTTTTCAGGATATAATCAGATACGGATCAACCTGTAACATCAGCTTAGGATGACCTTCATGACACGATGGGGTACCTTTTGCTATACAATGATGCCATTCAGCTTGAAGAATGTCGGTAGAGAGCAATGACATTCATTTTTAGTGATTACATCCTTCACTCACTCAATGATTACGTAGACGATATAGCCGTAAAATCGAAGACATAACAGCAACACATACAGGACTTGGACTTGGTACTCAAGCATTGTTTAAAATACAAGCTTAGACTGAACCCAAAGAAATGCATCTTCAGGGTCAAATCAGTCAAAATGCTAGGATTCATAGTTTCAGAAGCAGGAATTCGAGTAGACCCTGATAAGGTGAAGGCTATTACAAACCTGCAACCACCAAGCAACCTTACTGAACTTCGAGGTCTAGAAGGTAGATTATAGTCCATCAAGCATTCCTTAGAAAAACTGATGGACAAGCTGAAACCTATGAACCACTTGCTACGCAAGAATGTACATTTTGAATGGACCCACAATGCTAGGAAGCTTTTGACAATATCAAAATGACACTGACTCAATTACCGATAGTTTATCCACCTCAAAATGATAAACTATTCTACATCTATCTCGTGACATTGGACTCATCAATCACGTCCATGCTTTACCAGAAACGAGATGATGGAACCAAAATTCTTGTTTATTACTTAAGCCATGCATTAGTAGCCCATGAGAAGAAGTTCAATGAGGTGGAAAGGTCATGTTTAGTCCTTATCTTTTCCTTAAAGAAATGGCGAAATTACCTCTTCCGCAACCAAGTCAATATAATCTATAAGGATAATGTGCTCAGAGCTATCATAGGCAACATTTATGAATCAAGTAAGATAGCTCGCTAGAAAGCCATGATAGCTGAGTTTGACCTACACTACATAGCGCAGTTATCAGTCAAGGGTCAAGCTATAGTAACTCAAATGACTGCATCACCAACTCATGATCAAGCAATGATAGAGCCAAAGTTCCCTGATGAAAATGTGAGTGTGATAGACATAGTGTCATTTTGAACTTTGATGGAGCATCCACCTCTCGAGGGGGAAGTGCTACCGCCATCATCACCTATCCCTTTGGGGAGATCCGATCCTTTTCTTATCATTTTAACTTTCACTGTACCAACAACATAGTAGAGTATGAAGGTCTCCTTAGAGGTCTCATGGAAGCACTAGCTTCAAACATCACACGTCTCCTAGTTAGAGGCAACTCATAGTTAGTTATTAATTAGGTCATGGGCGTATATGCATGTAAAGCTTTGCACTTACAACCATACTGCAACTTGACAAAACACTTGCTGAAACAACTCACAAACATAGATGTGCAACATGTTTCTAGAAACGATAACACCATTGCAGATGCACTTGCCACATTAGCTCTAAACATATCGCCAAACATGTTCCACACGTTGCCTAGTTCTATAATTAGTTGTGCTAAACCCATAACTGATACTCCCGATGAATTACCGATTGCATCCATTAGTACAACATACACAGTAGAATGGTATGATCACATAAAAGAGTACATTCTACATGGTGAAACACCGCAACATCTAACGAATGCACAAAAGGACGTAGTATGAAAATGTTCTTGAAAGTATGCATTAGTAGGTGACACATTGTGTCGTCGATCCTACGACGACATCTTGTTAACATGCGTTAGTAGCACGGATAGTCAAACCATCATCGAGCAAGTACATGAAGGACTATGTGGAGGGCACATAGCACCCAAAGCAATGGCAACAAAAATAAGATGTTTGAGCTATTATTGGTCACACATGGAGTATGATTGTTTCTCCAAGGACAAAACATGCAGCATCTACCAAAAACATAGCAATTTGTTACATGTTCCACCAAATGAGTTGCATACCATGCAAATCACTTGGCCTTTTGAGAAGTGGGGGTTAGACATTATCGGACCAATAACTCGTCCATCTTCTGTAGGACATAGCTTTATCATAACCGTGATAAAGTATTTCACAAAATGGGTAGAAGCTATTCCCCTTAGAAAGACCACATCCAAACACATATGCAACTTCATTTTGGAAAACATTGTGATCCATTTTGGCATTCCGTTGGCCATCATCACTGATAACGGGCCGCAATTCAGCAGTGCCGAAACTAGAACTTTCTGTGAAAGCCTACGAATCAAACATTCATTTTCATCCCCTTACTACCCTCAGAGTAATGGACAAGCTGAGGCTACAAATAATATCATCATCATAGTGCTCAAAAGGATTCTTACACAGAGCAAACGATGGTGGCATGAGTAGTTAGTATACGCGCTATTGGCTTATCGCACTACGCATCAGACATCCACAGGTAAAACACCATATAGTCTTGTTTATGGATCGGAAGCTGTTTTACCTCTGGAGTTGCAGGTACCATCTTTAAGGATCACACTCTCCAGAATCCTTGATGAGGGTCAAAACAATGACTTGTGCATTGTTTACTTGGACTCGGTGGAGGAGGAACGCACACATGCGCTCGATCAGATCGAATGGTACCAGAAGCAACAACGATGGTGCCATTGACATGATATTCATAAGCACCCGATCAAGGAAGGAGACCTCATACTCAAAGTAGTTTGGGAACACGCAAATAAGTTTGTAGCCAACTGGGAAGGGCCTTACTTGGTCACTAAAGCATATGACAATGGAGCGTTTAAGCTAGCTGACATGAAAGGAAATGAGCTTGCACACCTGACCAACCACTTGTACTTGAAACCGTTCTATGTTTGAGCGTAAACTCAGGTATGTATTCATCCTAGAATCATGATGATAAAATGATACCATAGATCATCTTGGCATTATAATGATAAAATGGCACCACAGTGCATCCGCAATGACAATAAACCAGCATCCATCCAGTACGACATTAAACTGCCACACTTTTGTTTGCCAATGTCTGCTAAGACTATAAACTGGTTTGCCTCTCCACAGTCCACCAAGACTAAAAACTAGCAATGTACCATCTGCTACGATGCTAAAATGGCAACATCCAATGGGTTATGATATAAAACTAACCCACGACAGTCTTCTATGACTATAAACTAGTAGCTTCATCTCTGGCCTCCCGATCTGTATCTGCATTCAAACTTCATCAGAGCTGCTACCTCACTCATCATCATTTAATCCTAATAACATTGCTACCATTCATATTCAGTGCCTAAAATCTCATCTCATGCCTTTGTTTCATCAGTTGTTGTTCAAGTCTAATTTTACTCACTCACACTTGGTTTTCTTGTCTTCTTGGAGTTGTGTTTGTAGGATGACACTCAGCGGTGTCGTACACGGATGCATTTCATCACAGCAACGAGGTATCACATTGTTCCAAATGCACACAACCAGGTTAATCAATCTATTGAAATGTACTTTCCTAGTTCTCGAGAAATTCTCCATTTCCCTAAAACTCTCGTTCCCCTTCCTATTCGGTTACAGTTTCCAGATACACATCCCAAAAGTTTGAGCACACTATTGCACGCTCTGACACTCTTAAGCAGTTGCAACACACCACATGGCACTTGAGCATGAGTACAAGATCAAAACAAAGCTCTTTACAAAAAAATATATAACAAAAAAAAACAAAACCAAAGACCAAAAAGCAAATAGAAAAAAGGCCAAAAAAGAAACACAAGACCCTTGGCACTTCCCATACAAGCCCCAGGCGGGAAGGTAGTTGTCTTGGAAGCACGTACTCATGTCTCAAAAACTCAAGTAACATCTCATTGCATGGCTTTGGCTCTCCACTAACAGGTCCCCTTTAACACTAAATAGAGGCCCTGTTCCTCCAAAGAATGCAAGATGTCATCACGTGGCTTTGGTTGTGCCAACGAGTCCTCTTCAACACTCAATAAGAGTCTTGTTCCACCAAAGGACATACACCTCATGTCTTGGTTCCAAGTCTGCTATACAATGGCTATTGACAAGGATCAACATGACCCGTATACACATGAGAGCATCCCCTTCACCATGCACAATCCCTTGATCAGTGCCCAATCTCCACAATTTCCATTTCCCTATCCAGCTACAAACTACATTTCCCCAATCCCATGTACTACTGAACACAGTGCAATGACATCTAGCCAAGTGCCAAAGGACAATATTGCTACCATGTTGCTTGTGGTGTTTTGTACTTCTTTGTCGATGCTTCTTGGGTCGATTCCTCCAAGCGTCAACAAAGAGGGGCCAATGATACACCACAAAATTTTGTGCTTAGCACTTCTCCAACAAGAATCGAGCTAAGTCATGATACTCCCCAGCATGACTAAAGCTTGAGGACCTTACAGACAGCTTTAAATGGAGTTAAGCTGAGAAAGAAATGGTTCTCTGGGATCCACAGAAGACTATAGTGACACCTGGCATCAAACTTGGCAAATTTTGAGCTCAAAATACTTGGTTTTCACTAGGTATGCATCATGTACGCTGGCCTATATGTGCCCAACGTATGGCCCAGCATGTAGCAATTTTTGAGCCTAAAAAACTCATCCAAATGGGCCAAAATTGAAGGTCTAGACTCCCCATGACCTTCCCTAAGGTCCTAGGGAGCTCTCAGTCTCCTAATAATCATATTTTGGGCACCAAACGGGTCATTTTCTGCCTACATGCTGGCTCACACGCCCAACATGTACGCCCAATGTATGACTTCAAAGGTGATCCAAAATAGGCACTTCAGAGGAATATTTTCACAAGGCATTAACTCTCAGAGATAGGGAAATTGTTAGGCACCATCATGGGCTCAAAAAAATCAAGTTTTGACCTTGAAATCATGCACTTTGGAGTTCACACGCTGAACATGTACATCCTACACTGACGTGTACACCTAGCGTGTGGCACCAAGGGCAAGGTCAAACAGGTACTTTTAGGAAATTTGTTGGCATGGGGTTGACCCTCGAGGCATGAGCATCTAGTCTACATCACAAGCTTCAAAAACTTCCATTGTGGGCAAAAGTTTCACTTTTGGCCTCACACGCTAGCCTACAAGACCAACATGCATGCCTAGCGTGCACCATCAAAAGCGAGGTCGATCAAGCGATTCAGCCAACCTACATGCTGACCTGCATGCCCAGCATGTACGCCTAGTCACAGCATAGTGTACACCAGTTGAAGCTTCCTAAAACCCTGCCAAATCGAGGCCAAATGAGGCCAAATTTGACATGCAGCATCCTCATGACACTGGAGCTCAAATTTAAGGGCCAAGTTCATATTTTTTGTTGTAATAGTAGTATTCATTTTTAAAGTTGAATTCTTTCATGTTGGTCAAGTCTATATACTAATTCCACACACCCAACGTGTACATGCTGGCATGCAGCATGGTGTATAGTTGTAATATTCTTTGCACTCGAGCAACGTAGCTACATGTCATCCGACCCGAAATTCTCTCACCCACGCCCACTCATACCCTTCCAGATCCGAATCTAACGCCAAAAACCTCATAAAAACATCAATTTTTCACTAGATCAAGGGGGCAATTAGGAAAAATAGAGACAAGAACACAGGAGACTGAGTAATTTGGAACACACAAACACTGTACGCTGGACTTCTACCCTGCACGCTAAGCATACAGCCTTCATGCTGTGCCTGCAGTCTAGACCAACATATCATCATCTCTCTACATCCACCAGGGCTCTTCATCTACCTTGTGTCAGATCCACAACTGCATTCAGACTAGTGCATTGTAATCTCTATTTTTTTTGCAATAAAGTTACTTCATTCCTAGTTAAGATCTCTTACAGTTTTTGTTCATTCTTGTTTATCTCTCTCTACTTATGTTCCTGCATGTTTAGATTCCGGTTTATGTTTATCATGTTGTTCACACATAACCCAGTGTATTGCATAGCAACATATGTTTGGGGAAATCCTTGTCTGATCTGTGTGTAGACCACCTGAGGTACTCTACCTTCATCAGTTCCAGCTGGCCCTCGAGCGAAAGTAGAGTCTTCTGTGCCTATCTGCAAATCACATGGTGCTTGCCCCATTCCAGCCTTGCATTGATGGTTTCAAATAGTACACTAAACCCCTCTCTTCCATGCCCTTAGACCCACTTTCCAAAGAGGCCAAAGTTATACAAACGCAACCATCTCTTCCTAGCCAAACAAAACACAATCCTCGACTAGATACCACTCTTCCCTGGGAAATTCGCCTCTTGGGGAGAGTGGAAGAGGAAAAGGGTGACAAACAACCAAATCATGGGCGGGACCTCTTCGACACCTTTACACAAGTCAAATAGGCTCTAAAGCAAAAAAATACAACATTGAGCCTTTATGACTTACTCATGATATCGCAGAAACATCGTGAGGTCATGGTTCATATGCTAACATCAATACCTATTTACAAAAGTCTACCAGTGGATGAAGAAGCAATTCATGTTGTTATGCTACCCCTCGCTACTAAAAAACCTGAGCCTACCCTGTTGACCTTTTGCCACGAATCCATTAAGGATGACCCAGCAAAGGGTCAGGTGACAACGGTGCCCATGTTCATCACCATCCGGGTTGGCCAACACCAAATTCAAAGGGTACATTTAGACGACGGGGTAACCACCAATGTCATTCCCTATCCCATAGTGGATAAACTAGGCCTGATCAATCAGATCAGTCCTACAATGATGTCGTGTCTAAAGTTATTCAACGGGGCATGAGTGCAAGTCAAGGGGATGGTCCACATCAACTTTGTAGTAGGGGATAGATTCCCCATAGATGCAACATTTATCATCATCAATGAGATTCTTGGATTCAATTTAATCCTAGGAAGGTCTTGGTTAGCTCAATTGATGGTAGTTTCATCACCTATCCATCAAGAAAACCATCTACCCTATGCAGGAGGGAAAGTGATCATCCACGATGACGAAATGACTCCTCAGGCTGTCAATAATGTAGAAATAGAACAAGGTTCAGAAATCAAAATTTCTGAAGACCAATCCCCTATCCAAACTTTTGAATAGGCCAAAACAATGGCTGATGATAGCCTAACTTGGGCCAAACTACCATTCTAGGAAGAAGATCGTGACGTGAAGGAACAGAGTCATAAATCTCCTAGCCCTTACGCGTTACTAAAAGTGAAGGCAATTAAGAAACAACTATAGAATTAGCAGATGAACTGTGTTGCCTAACTATCACGCAGTCTACATTTACACTTTCCACTAGCTGTTATATTTACACTTGCCAACTTTACTCATTATATTTAAGCATATCTTCATGCTTCCATCAGCTGTCTTGCTTACTCTTACCCTTATCTAAAACTAGCGCCAGGCCCGAAATGGCCTAGAACTAGCAAAGGCCCGAAATGCTCTTAAACTAGAGATCCCATTTACACTTTGCACCTAAATTATATAGTGGCCTACAATGGCTTTAAACTAGTAAATCCATTTACGCTACACGCTTAAAACTAATTGCAATTTGTCATAGCATCAAAACCTATTCAATTATGCTTTGCACAAAATGAAAACAACAAAAGAACATTAAACTCAAGACAATTAGACTAACAATAAGATTTGCATTAAATACATTAAAATAAAAATATTTTCCTTTGTTCCATCTCATCATAATAAAACCATGGCTAATATAGCCACGCTATGCATCACCCTTGTCCCCACTGTCTCCCGTATCTCCTAAATCCACATCTACTTAGAGTAAATCATCCTCATAGGGGTTGTCCTTTTCATGAAGAATCTCTTCGTGAAGGCGGCCCTCTCTGTGAGGCTCTTTTGCATGGAGCTATTTGCCACGGCATTGACGATCTTTATTATGTTATGTTTCCTGTAGATCCCCTTCATGAGGACCGTTACCGTCATTATGTCCATCTTGCTGAGGATCCTCCTTAGGTCTCTCCTACAATTAGACATGATACGCATATTAACATCTCCATCAAAACTAAGTATGATAGGAAAAAAAACAAAATAATACTACGATTTACCTGTGATGGTCCTACATCGGTAGCAAAAGGGATTTGTTCTAAGCCCACCCATAATCATTGCATAATTTCATCCTCAATTAGCTTAGACCAAACCCCATCCCCTAGATTAACTCCATTCTTAACCTTACCCTTCTCTATAGGAGTCCATCAGGGTGGTTTGAGGAAGAAAGAAGGGATGGTAGTCTCACCCCTAGGAAGGGTCATTTCCCTTTTCAGAGAGGCACTCACCGTCACTTGCTCCTGAGACTTTTCAAATGCTCTGGAAGCACCAATGTTGTTGGGGAATAGCCAAAGGGACTAAGCCTCAATAACAGAATCCCTATAATATTGGCGATAGGCAGCACTTTCCCGCTTATAGACATATTTATGGTCTTTCTGTGTCTACCCCCATTCCTGGACACTCACGCTAAAGTCCTTCTAGTCTTGGTTTTTTTTGAGCTAGGAGATCCATCTACATTCATTGCTCCACTAGTTCACAGCTGATCTACACACTAGTATTAACGATCATCCAATAATGTGCATAGTCAACAATAGCCATCCGCCAGTCCTCATTGTTAGTTCCCTAGGCCTACAAGAATTCGTTTCGTGACCTCAAGTCCCCAACCTCGTCACTTAAATCCACCCTCTCCTTCTCTGACCTTTGTAGTCTCTTCCATAGGTCTTCATTCATGTTTTGACATTCCCATAAGGAGCAAGTCAAGTGTATAGCACATTTACGCATCTCATCATAAATGTTGCGTGGCATGATGGTTGCTTCTGATGAAGGTTTGGTGGTGTCTAAGTCAATAGGCTCTGATGGATCCCATCTAAGGTGAGCTCCTAGTAACATAAAATGGCAGTTAGGCATAATTAGGTAGCGTAATGCCATGATGCAATAATCCCTACGTAATGATCACAATGTACAGGCTTCATGATCGACTCGCTTTAAGCGACCAATCATATCATTGACGATGCCTTCCATAAAGGCGAATTTATCAAGAAATTCACCCCAAGATCAGGTGGCGACTATTGATAGGTGTACACTCTAATCACCTATTGTGCAGGATAAATTACATATGAACACATAATTGAGATGTTCTAATGACTAATAAAACCTCTAAAAGTAGTAGCATAAATTTTACCGTTCGACCAAAGCTAATTTCAACGAGTGACAAACCACTTACCTTTTCCAGTCCCAGCCGAAAGGACTTCAGAATCCTCCGCCACCACTTCCTCTTCACACATAGGAGCCTGTGCACCACTCATTTTATTGACTAGGGCCTCCTCTTCCAAGACCAGGGCCCCTTCTTTGTGCCGAAAAACTATAGCCCCTGTTTCAAGGGTCAACCGCTCCACAACCTTCTTCTTTGCTATCACACGACATAGTTAGTTAACACAGGATTTCACTCTTGCTCAACAAATATTACGCTATGCAACGGCACCTTTACACAACATAATTATAACCATTAATACATTTTGCTACTTATCGGCTAGAGGAATACTCCTCTAAAATCTAACCTGCACCTTCTTCCCCACACCACCTGTTGGCTTAGCAGGTTCCTCGGTCAAGCAAGGCTTCTTCTATTGCACTGATGAATCCACTATTTCAGCTACTAGACACTTCCCTCTCGACACATCACCAGTGTAAGAAGGGAGTGCCCCACCCATGCTATCTTGAACCCATGTTCGAGGTGCTGCCATATTTTTAGTCGTTACTGATAACAACTCCCCGATTCCTTCAAGAGGGTCTTGCGACCGGGTATTGCCGAAAACATGGGAGATCCATGGTTTGGAAATCTGGCTACGGTCTTGTTGCACCCAGACCCCATTCCTTTGGACTACTAGAAATTTGGCAAAATGCCGGAAGTAAGCTATGAAGAAGGCAAAATGCACATTGAAATGGGACTAGAGCTTCTTACGAATCCTGACCATTTCAACGTGTAAGCCTTCGACAAAATAGCTTGTCCAATTGAACTGAGTTCCTCCCCCATGACCTCTTGCATAATCTATGCCTATTCTATGGTGAGGAATCTCCCTTACGAGAGTGTCTTGGGCAAGGTCTACACTCGAAAAAGGGGGTAAATAGTACTGGCCACCTCCAACTTGATCTTTTTAGCAGGGATCCCCTTAACCTCCTTCTTTACTCCTAGCCACTCCTCTATCTCTTGCTGGTACTTAGAACTTCTCTTCGAATTTTCCTCTATGGGAAAGCCATAGAAGGGGATGCCAAAGAGGTTGGTGAATAGTTGAGCATCTATATTAAAGTTCACATGCACATTACATATGTGTATGCAAAGATGCTCAGCCTCTTCACTAAAGGAGTTGACTAGGGTCAACATTTTACTCACAGTAACATCAAGGGTTATGGCCAAGAATAGGTCCATTAGTCTAGCCTCTTGAAGGTTATTGGTTAACACAACTGGATCCGCTCTATGGCCAAGCCAGCATTGTATCTCCTTTATATCACCATAACGGAAGAAGAGACTATTTGCCTCATGACCGGAGGCCATGATCGTAATTTCCCGTGATTCCCTGACTGCTAAGATAAAATAACAGTTGAGACAAGGTAAAAAAAGAATAAAATAGCTTTATACATCATTTCTAGCTAATAACATTTTACACTTGATCATTATAATAAAGTTTACCAGGCCTAAATGGCAAAGGAAATAGAGGGATTTTCCTTTGCACATCTGCGACGGTGAGAGGAGGGTCCAAAGTCCACTCCCTATCAAACCATCCGAGTTTCTTACATATGGTAAAGAAATTAACATAGTGAATAGGATACTCTGGGATTTTGTAGGCTAGTTGTCCCATGACATCGACTCGTACATTGGTGTGGAAGTAAATTCCCTTATGACCCTTCAGTTAAAGACAATGTACCGCCTAGTAGACCACTATCGTTGATGAAGAATCTCTACCATAGAAGATAAGAATTTTTTTTTACACTTAGTACAAATTTAAATAGTAGTTAGCATATTACAATACTGTGAAAAGAAACAAAAACTTACCTGCCTGCATAGCACACGATGCCAAGTGGATTCTGAAAGTAGGTTGTGAGATGCTAGGCCATGAACAAAGTGTTATAGATATGATAATAGTTAAACCTGGGCATCTTCCAGATCCAACTCAAATGCCTCAAACATTTGGCACTCTATTCACGGTCTTTCATTCGCATAGTTTCAATAGCACCGTCTATCAAGAAAGTCAAGATGCCTTGCGTTGACCCAACCAGCAACGTCTCTATAATAGTAGTAGTTATATTTCCTGGTAGATGTGACCAGATGATTACGCTGTAATTATGAAGCAAAAACTACAAGAACTCCCATGTGCCCCTTCAGAACCATACCACCTCCTCCTTTATATGAGCATGAGGAGGAGGAACATTGGCCACGGGACTATGTAAGCAGCATAGAACATCCACAATGTCCAAAATGATTAGGACAGGCTTTAGGATAATACTGTGCAATAAAATGCACTACTATTAGACAAATCATTTAGACATGAATGTTCATCATGCTATATTAGGATTCTCTTGATACCCAGAAAATTACAAATTATACTAGAGACACATGGCCAAAATCGCCCAAACCATTGCAACAGCTCAAGATCTGTCCCTGACAACGCCGATGAAAGCAACACTATGTATTCCTCCAACATAACATGTAACTATTACGGACAAAAAAAAAACCCTGATTATGCTACACATGCTTACATTTTTTCCAGTTATACATTACATCTACACAATATTGCTAAATATTACCCAAACCTTCATGATAATACAAAGTTCACCTCTAAGGGTAATATAACAGACTATAATAGCTCAGTCCATGTAAACAGATATTAACGCCCGATGCAACATACACACTTGAAACAGATACGACCACGATGTTGCAACAAGAATAAAAATAGTGCAAAAGTGTGAAAGGTGACTTACCGGTTAAGCGAAGTAACCTCATGAGCTTCAACTCTGGCTTGTGAAGCCTGCTACAAATTCTCCTGCACTGCTTCAATCTTTGGCAATTTGACATTCTTCCCTTTGACCTTTGGCACCATAGTTGCAATTGAACAAAATCTTTGCAAAATCATTTGTTTATGCCTAGCTCACGCTCCCTCTCTACTATACCCAAATCCAAATTTGCAATATCTATGACTTGTTTTGAGCAGAACCACTGGTTTATAAATGAAATGCTTGAAACTAACTTTTTCTTTCTGCCCGATCAATACGAAACTTTCCCAAAATGCTAGTGTCAGTATGACATGAAACGCGAAGATTAGGGCATTAATTTTGTAGATATCGCATGAATTATGGTCCAAAATGACCCTAAACTAATGCATAGTTATCACCTTGTAAACTAGCCACATTAACTACAGTCTGTACAAAAAATTTAAAATTAATTATTTTGATACGGTAGACACGCCACATTACATCTTTTATCTTACTTTATAGAAGTCTCACGCTAGCATCTAGGAAGCCTAGCTCATCATTTTTTCTTATAAACTACGCATATTTGTAATGGTCCACTAGGACTTTAAACTGGAAGCTTCTCTAGCATGCAATTCTAACTCTTATTATTTCAAGAGATTAGCAGAGAAAGAAACAATGTAACAACTTCTGTTTTTCGCATTTTTTCTTTTTTTTTTCTTCTTCTTTTTGCAGGAAAATTGGCAAATGGATGCAGCTTTATTCGCACCCCTAGCCAAAGTAGGCTCATATGGGGAGACCATTAGATAGCTTAATCACACATTGATAGGAACAGACCTGGACTCTAGACCTGGAAGCTGGTGATGTGACCAAGGACCCTCTTGATGAGATCCCTGTGGTTACGCACAAAGGAAAAATCAAACCCTTAGAGTTAGTTCCCTCCTAGACCAACAGATGCGGAGTGGCATAACGCAAGTACTCCAAAACAACATTGTCATATTTGCGTGGTCGTACGAAGACATGCCGGGATTAGACCCAAGATTAATACAGCATAACATAATTCTAGACCTATGCATCAAGGAAATTAGATATAAGGCACGAAAGATTATGCCAAAAATTGCACTAGCAGTGCATAATGAAATCACTAAGCTACATCAGGCTGATTTTATTTGTGCAGTCGATTACTCAGATTAGGTGTCCAACATTGTATTTGTCTCTAAGAAAATGGGGGGAATACGCATCTGCATAGACTTCCCTGATCTGAACAAGACCATGATTAAGGACAATTTCCCGTTACCGAGTATCGACCAACTAATTGATACAATAGTTGGTCACGCGCTTCTATCCTTTATGGAGGGCTTTTCAGGTTATAATCAAATCTGTATTAACCTAGAACATCAATTGACTACAACATTCATGATGCCCTAGGGGACCTTCTGTTACACTATGATGCCTTTTAGGCTAAAAAACACTGGAGCAACATATCAATGAGCCATGACATACATTTTTAGCAATTACCTCTTAGGGAAGGTGACCGACTACGTAGATGACATAGCTGTCAAGTCTATAAAGTCGGAAGATCATTCAGAAGACCTGGAGTTAGTCCTTAAATGATGCCTCAAGTATGATCTACAGCTCAACCCAAAGAAATTTGTATTCGGGGTCAAAATTGGATGCATGTTGGGGTTTGTAGTATCAGAAATTGGCATCCGAGTCGACCCCAACAAGGTTAAAGCCATCGTTAATTTAACACCACCTACAAATCTCAAGGAATTACATGGGTTGCAGGGCAGACTACAATTTATTAGGCAGTTCATTTCAATGTTAACATATAAATTATATCCCATGAAACATCTCCTTAAGAAGGGTGTTAATTTTGAATGGACTGATGACTGCCAACATGCATTTGATAACCTGAAAAAGGAGCTGCAACACTTACCAATGGTTTTTCCACCACAAAGGGATCAGGCACTATCTTTTCCATAGCCAGGTCAACATAATTTACAAAAACAATGTTTTTTGGGCTATCTTAAACAACTTGTATGAGAGTAGTAGGATAGCTCATTGGAAAGCTATCACAGCTGAATTCAACTTACATTATGTTGGCCAATTGTCCACTAAAGGTCAAGTCACAGCTGACGAGCCTGCAACATCACCTATTAAAGACCAAGCTACGATAGAGCCAGAATTTCCAGATGAGCATATACATAGTTTAAGCCCTATATCAACAGGCCTCAAAGTGACATTATACTTTGACAGAGCTTTGAATACTAGAGGCGGTAGTGCTGCCACTATTATTACGCTCTCCCCTAAGGATGTGCATCCATTGGCTTACCACTTGACCTTCCCTTGTACGAACAATGTGGCAGAGTACGAGGGACTCCTCAGAGGATTGCTGATAGCCAAGGAACTCAACATTCAACACTTGGCAATCCGAGGCGATTTGATGCTCATTATCAATAAAATCACAAGAGTCTATGCCTACAAAGTTGTGCATCTACAGCCCTACTACGATATGGCTAAAGATCTCCTGAAACAATTTGTAAAGATCAATACCCAACATGTGCCATGCAATGAAAACAATGTGGCTGATGCACTGGCCACACTAGCACTAAATGTGCCACCACATTTGTTTGCCACTTGGACTACTTTAATGATGGAATGTATAGATCCCATCATTCAAGCGGTGCTAATCTCTTCATTAAACATGGGAGGAACGCCAGAATGGTACGACAAGATTAAGACTTACCTTCTGCATGGCAAACCACTACACAAGCTAACACATGCACAAAAAGACATAGTACACAAGCATGTCAGGAAATACGTCATCATTGGAGACAGTACTCTCTATAGATGCTCTTTCAATGGGGTATTGCTAACCTGCATTAATAATGACCAAGCACAACGGATAGTTAGTGAAGTCCACGAGATGCCTAGGGTACTATTGGCCATACACGGAAAAAGACTACCTTACCAAAGTTAAGACGTATGACACATGCCAACATTATGCAAATCTAATAGATGTGTCACCAATAGAGTTACACACTACATAAATTACTTGGTCATTCCAACGATGGGGACTAGATATCATAGGTCCCATCGTGCCTAAGTCTTCCACAGGACATAGTTTCATTATCACTGCCACTGAGTATTTCACGAAGTGGGTTGAGGCTATCCCCTTAAGGAATATTACATCTCAACAGGTTTGCCATTTCATCTTAGACAATATAGTAACCATATTTGGACTTCCTATGACTATTGTGACCAACAATGGGCCACAATTTAGTAGTGTCGAAACCAAATCATTTTGCGATAACCTTGGTTTCAAGTAATCTTTTTCTTCACCCTATTACCTGCAAGCAACAAAGAAATGACAAAAAACAAAGTAATTATCAATCTACTCAAGAAGATGCTCAGAAACAACAAGAAACGATGGCATGAAAAATCCCTCTACGTGCTATGGGCGTATTTTACGACGTGTAGAACAGCTACAGACAGGATGCCCTATAGTCTAGTCTATGGATCCGAAGCAGTGTTGCCCCTAGAATTACAGGTTCCCTCATTGCGGATGGTCCTCACCATAGTTATAAATGAGAATCAACACAATGAGTCTAGGAGCGTGGATTTAGACTCAGTGGAAGAGAAGTGCATCCAGACACTTGATACCATCGAAAAATATCAGGACAAACAAAGACAGAAGCACCAACATAATTTGCATCAATGACCAATCAAGAAAGGAGACTTAGTTCTCAAGGCCATTTGTGAACCAGTAGGCAAATTCTCTACAAATTGGGAAGGCCCTTTCCTGGTCATCAGTGCATATGGCAACGGAGCATTCAAGTTAGCGGATATCAATGGCAATGAGCTACCAAATCCAGTGAATTACTTGTATCTAAAGTGGTACCACATCTAAGCATGGACTTAGCCCAAACACAAGGTAACATCACGTCCGCTACAATGTAAAACTAGCAAAGTTGTACACATCCACTACGACATAAAATTTGCATTTCTTGCACACGTCCGCCATGACGCTCAACTAGAAGAGTTTTCGACCATTTTCCATGATGTGAAATTGGCAAGGTAAGTGTTGATACATTTAGCCATTTCATGGAGCAGCAAGATGATAAAATATGAATAAAGTCACAAGGGATATTCAAGAGAAATATACATGGTGTTTGTGTTTAAATGATATTTTATACTTTGATATCTAAGAAGAATAGTTAAAGGAAGATGAATTTGTTTTAATGATAAGAAAAATTTATCATGCTCCTTTGGAAAATGAAGGATGGAAAATAAGTGAAGAGGTAAAAGAACCGATCCTGTTTACGGGGGAATCAAGGAAAATATCAAAGTTAATAAGGAGTGAATAATGTTTTTATGACCAAAGAAAAAACAGACACAGTTCCAGCTCTTATGCACAATGGAAGACAGACGGGAGAAGGAAAAATAATCCAAAAGAATATTAGTTTTTCGTTGCAAAAAAAATGCAGGAATCGCACAGAGGAATGCAAGGGTTTTTACCCTGAAATGGTTTGCTGTTACACAGAAAATCGAATGTTCTTTTAACCTCAAACCAACGGCATTTCTGCTGGCCACGTTGTGCTGAAATTTCTTTTGTAGGGACTCACTTCCGAATTCAAGTTTATGCAGTTGGTTTGCCTGCCTCTGATGACGCTGACGTTCGCCGCCCCGTTTAAGCCAAAAATAGACATCGGTATTTAAAAAGAAAAATAGTGAATCATAAATAGCGTTGGACGCCCGGGTCAGGGCAAACAGAGCCACCGAGACCTCCGCGCAGATGCCGTGCCACTGAATCTTCACCGATAAGTTCTAAAACAAAAGAAAAAGGGTGCTCTACCGCGGCAATTGATCCATGACATGATGGCCCTAAAATCTGAAATCAATGGCGAAAATTTGAAAGAACAATTTACAAAAACGTGGAAGCACAGGAAGCCCTGGCAAATTTGGGGTAAAATAAATTAGTTCTTACAACCAAAACCCTACGATTCAGGGCAATCTATCCTATGAATGAAGTCTATTTCTAGATCTTCCTCCAGTAATCAGACGAAGTAACGATGCCGGATGCAGCTGCTGAGCCTTCTCTCACGGCGGTGGTTGCTGACGATCCTGGAAAGAAGCGGGATATTTCAAGAATATTTGATAACTGTTCCAAGTCTAGCACCCTTGCATTCGAGATTAAAGTTCAAATTTGGTTTCTTTCTCATTTTTTTACATTATATTTAATAACAAGGTATCAATAACAACATTTATTCCAAGGTAAATGTTGCATTATCACCTTGTTATTAAAACATTAAGAGCCTCATATTGATATATTTGTGAACCATTATATGGGATTGATGGAATTACTTTCAAAACAATATTTATTTATTCCCCAACCTCCTAACTTCTTAAGTTAAATACTTCCTAGCTTGTTGGCCAAGTTACTTGAGAGTAAAGTTAGCTAGGATGTTTGGTAAATCATCTCCTATTGGTTGGCCAAGTTGCTTGGGAGTAAAGTTAGCTAGGATAATTAGTAAGTAATCTCCTATTGGTTGTCCAAGTTACTTGGGAGAGAAGTTATAAGATATTTTAAAAAATTGTAACTTCCCTACCTACCTTGGAATCCTATAAATAGGCTTCAAGGGTCAGGAAAAAAAACGGGGAGAAGGGGGAAAAACTTGGAGAAGAAGATTGGAGAGCATCACATCATACTTGGAAGACTTGTAAAGAAGATTGTTTGCAAGATGGCTTGCTAGAATAAAGATTTCACCCTCTTTGTCATGGTCTTGTGAGTTATGCATTTCATGTTTGTTTTGTTTAAATTGCTTAGCTAGTGGTTTAGATAGTATCATCCTTGGCGAGTAATTTTTGGATTTTTAGATTGCTCTTATTGTTCTTGTTGCCCGATAGAAATTTCTGTTACAATTTTTCCATAGAAGCGCTAGTGAATGAAAGCCTTAAGAGCATTTTAGTAGTAAATTTCTTTATTATGCAACGTTTGGGAACTGTTATTGGGTTGTTGGAAGAGAGCCTCTGTTTGTAGTCACGCCGTGGAATAATTTAGTAGCCGAGAGGGTTCAGAAAATCTTTGGTATTTTGATGGGACCAGAATAGCTTCTTTATCTTTAAAGTGATTTTCCGTGTTATTTCAATCAGAAATTATCAAGTCTTTTAAAGGTTCTATTTGAATGCAATCGATGGCATCTATTGTCTAGTCAAAGTGGAGTCTCGTACATGGTAGTTTACGCAGCGATTTTTGGTAGCACAGTAGGAATGTCTTGAAGATATTGCTTGGTTGAGCCTTGAAAGTTTGAACAATTCGTAGATATTGAATTTGGGATAGCTTTATTGTGATGTGTTTACTCGTGTCATTTTACCTTGTTTAAGTATTTGAGATTCACACAACTCTACTTTCTTTTCTTTTCTGTCTATTTCCATTGAATCTTGCTCTATTTCTAGTTTTCTTGTGGAACTATCTCTCTCTCTCTGGGGAAAATTAGGAGTAGATTTGAGGATTTGTGCTCAAATGTTTATGCAAAATTTTAATTGTTACAAGCAGGTATTATAGGGACCGCGTAGACTAGGTAGTTGAACAAAATAGGAAACTTTAAATAACTCACATACCGGACAAAGTTGGCTGAATCTCTTTAAAGTAAGTCATTTGTAGTTCACACACAATGAAATTGTCACATTTCATACAACCGCACGCCGCAACAGCACACACACATACTCACATTAACTACTGAGTTATTTGGAGGTATCTGGGCCTTGGTGTAGCCAGAGACCAGCAGACACCTAAATCCTGTTCGAGGACAACCCGTTGGCGGTCGCGTCCCAAACGGTCGCCAACAGTTTCTTTTGGCTCTAGAAGGAGGGCTGAAAATTAAGCCTCTAGGTTCATAAGCCTTATACTTTTAGCAAATCAACAATTATTTGTAAGGCTTAAGAATTAGATACTATTTTCAGTTCATGACCAAGAAATTTCATAGTTTGGAAAGTTTAAAAGTTTCAAAGGATATTCTAGATTCTAAGACTGATTCTTCATCAGAAGAAGAAGAAAATAAAGTTTCTGAATTGGGAACAAGTAGTGGAGTGAAAACTAGAAGATCAAGAAGATCACCCATTATCTTTGGTTTATCAATTCGTAATAGAAGATCTAGAAAGTTTCAAAGTTCAACATTTCAAAGGAATAGGATGGAAAATCCTTGGCAAGGAGTTACACCGTTAGGATTTCAAAACTACAATGATATTCCTAAGGTAGTTTACAAATATTTGCCTGAGCCTTTCATTCCTGGAAAAGCTTATTTAGCTGAAGAATATATTCACATGTTTGAGTTAGCTTTAGCTCATGCAAATATTCAACATCAAGATCAAGCTTGTAGGTTGTTTGTATCAAATCTAAAGGATATGGCTCAGATTTGGTATTCAAACTTACCAAGTAATAGTATTACAAGTTGGGATGACATGAAGAATCTTTTCTTAGCCCAGTTTGGTAATCAATTAGATCAACAACAACTATACTGTGGGCTAATACAAGCTAAGCAAGGAGTTAAAGAGTCAATTAGAGATTTTAACATCAAGTTTCAACGAATTTGTGGACTCTTTCAAAGACAATATAGGCCATCAGAAGAAATGCTTAAAGAAACTTATCTTAAGGCTGTCAACCCCAACATTTCAATTTGGTTAAGGAGAACTCCAAACTTAACTACACTAAATGACTACTTTAGTGAAGCTATACAGTTAGAAAAATAGTTGAACTTGAATCCTGAAGAAAATATTGCAATTCAAAAAAGAGAAGAAAGAGTTATGATTCCTATGCAAGATTTTGCTCAATTTAAAGCTTTACCAGGTCCATCTCATGTTAAGATAGAGCAAGAACATGAAAGAGTAGGATCTGAAAAAGGACAATTAATGAGAGATATGTCTAACAAAATAGTGAAGCTTGAAAAAGCATTGGCAAGAGTTAATATCAAGGAAGAAAGGAAAAATAGAAAGCATAAACATCAAGACACTAAGTTAGTAGAAGATGAGGATGAAAGTGATCTTATTATGTCCAACTTTCTTGATATTGAATCTGATAATGAGTTATCTAGTGTTCATTATGCAAGTAAATCTTCTAGCAATGGATCTAGTGATACTTCTTCTCTATCAAGTTCTGAAGAAGATATGTCTTCAGATGAAGAATGTAATAACAATGAGGAAAATGGATATAGTCTTCGATCTAAGGAAAGACTAACTACTTCTAGACCCCCAAATGTTATTACTGATCCATCTACTAAGAGAAAAGCTTTTGAGCCAAGTAGAAGGGATAAGAATAAAGGTAAAGACAATCAAGTGGAGCAAAGCACTCCAAATCAGTCTTTCAACAAATGGATAAAGAGATCAAGCTTCATTGGTGATGGAGAATATGATTTGATAGAAGACCTTAAACATGTCAAAGCCAATATTAGCCTCTATCAGTTGCTTCAAATAGGAGATCAGCAAAGAAAGGCTTTAGAGTTCATTAAAGGTAAAAGGAGAGCTAGAGAATCAGAGTTAAGTTATGTGTCTAGTAATGATGAGAAATTAAAGACTTCACATGATAAGGAAGCTCCTCCTTTCCTTTTGACAATGAAATTAAAGGATAAATTCTTACACAATTGTTTGGTTGATTCTGGAGCTACGTCTACTATAATGCCATTGTCTATATGTAAGAAACTTGGTTTGATTCCTGAAAAATCAAATAAAAAGATTGTTCAAGTGGATAAAAGTAGAGTGAAGATTGTGGGTCAATTACCAAATGTTCTATTGGAAATTGCTTCTGAACCCCGCATCAGAAGTAGAGTAACTATTCAAGTGGCAGATATACCAGATTCACATAGTCTCTTATTGAGTAGAAGTTGGAGCAAGAATTTCTCAGGTTACATATCAACAGATTATTCTCACATGTGGTTACCTTGGAAAGGAGAACCAAATCAAATATACATCTATAGTGAACCTTTGATGATTGATAACATTACTTCAAATGGAAAAAGTAAAATGGTTGAAAAAGGAGGTGTTGAAAACAAAATTTGTACACTCCAAGAAAGTTATAGTCCTGAAAAAGAACAATCAAAGCAAGAAGATAAATGGGAGTTATACTTTGATGGTTCATGTAATTCAAAAGGTGCAGGAGTCGGAATAGTTATATTCAAGAATGGTACACCTGAAATTCTCAAGGCAATTCATTTATCTTTTCCTTGTACTAACAACAAGGCTGAGTATGAAGCTTTATGCATTGGTATGAGAATAGCTCTAGACAAAAAGATCAAAGAAATCACTATAAAAGGAGACTCAAGATTAGTCTGTGAACAAGTAAAAGGTAACTGTGTTGTAAAGAGCTCATTCTTAAGACCTTATAAGCAACTTGCTTGTAAGATGTTAGACCAGTTTCAATATTGCCAAATAGAGCATGTAAATAGAGCAGAGAATCTTATGGCAGACTATTTGGCAAAAGCAGCTTCAACATTGGATATGCAAATATTAGAAGGTTACAAAGATGTCATGATTGAAGAAGAACATCAGCCATCCGTACCAGATAATATAAGGCATTTACAAGTATTTGAAGATGATGATCAAGTACTAAGATTTATGAAAAATAAACAAGAATTTGAGGGTCAAGTAATACCCGAAACGTCTTCAAATTCAAAAGCTAATTTCATTCCAAAGAGGATGATTGATTTAGAACATGAGTTCAAGAAAAATTTACTTACTGGAAAGGACATACAAAACCCAAGTGGTCAAGCTTTTGTGGCAGTGAATTTTGGATTAAACAATGCACCGAAGATGTTAAATGTTACGAAGGAAAGTGATTCAAATTTCAAGAAAGATTTGTTGTCATGCCTACGAGATAATTTGGATAATTTTGATTGGTCTTATGATGATCTTAAATATTTTCGACAAGATGTGATGACGCATAAGATTCCCTTAATAGAAGGTTGCAAAACAGTCAAGCAAAAACAAAGGAAATTCAATCCATCGTTTGAACTAGCTATGGAAGCTGAAATCAAGAAGTTGTTGCAAGCATAAATTATATATCTAGTATGATATTCTACATGGCTGGCTAACCTTTTCCCAGTAAGAAAGAAAAATGGTGATATAAGACTTTGTGTAGACTTTAGAAATCTCAATGATGCTTCAAAGAAAGATAAGTATCCACTTCCGAGAATTGATGAGATGCTTATTAAAGTCTCAAGTTGTCAAGTATATTCTTTCCTAGACAGTTTCTCAGGTTATAATCAAATCGTGGTTGATAAGAATGATAGATACAAAACATCATTTATCACTAAGTGGGGAACTTTCACTTACTAAAGAATGCCATTCAGATTGTCAAATGCCGGAGCTACTTTTCAAAGAGCAATGGATTTAGCATTTAAGGATTTATTAGGAAAATTCGTGGTGGTTTATTTGGATGATATTATAGTATTTTCAAAGAAGAAAGAAGATCATATCGATCATCTTCAGCAAGTTTTCGACAGATGCCGTGAGTTTGGTATTTCATTAAATCCTAAGAAGTGTATCTTTGGGGTTAAATCTGGAAGTTTATTAGGCCATGTGATATGTCAAGAAGGGATT